>JAODAL010027308.1:0-55193 GCA_025379985.1 Phyllomedusa bahiana
AAAACGAGCACCTCGTTGGAAATTTGACTATCTCTGGCTTTTATTTACAGAAGCACAAACACAAAAACTCATGGTTAAAAACTAAATGCTCTTACCGATGGGTCATCAAAGATGCACTACATGTAAATATATGCAGTGCATCAAGGAATTTTCCTCCACGGTCACAGGAGAAAGTTTTAAGATTTATTCATATATAAACTGTAACACCAAAAATTTTATTTATTTAACAACCTGCACAAGTTGCAGATTACAATATGTAGGCTGTGCTACAAATAGTCTCAAGATGCAAATCCGCAGGCATCTGTCTGATGTCAAAAAAGCGCAAATATCAAACGTTTCAATGGCTTCATAACACTTTGCTGAATATCATCAAGGAAGTTTGAGTACGTTTACCTGTAGTGTCATTGAAGATGTTCACAGACCTTTGAAAGGGGGAGACTGTAGGAAAAAATTGCTATCTCGAGAGGCATGGTGGATTTTCCGTTTACATACTAGAGTTCCCCAGGGACTAAACAAGCGCCACGACATAATGTTCCATTATTAATTAAATATATACACTGTAACAACAATATCTGCATAGTTAGTTGCACAAGTTGTTTTTTAAAGTTAAATGTATACTTTCACACACGTTTATTTTGTCTATCACAACATGTGATTTTATTCGGGCTATAAAAGGAAGTGAGGTCACATCCTCACATTACACTAGGACTAAGGGACATCATTCCCGAAATGCGTCGGTGGTACGCCTATTGCACTCTATGTCATCGCTATTAGATTTTTAAATGGAATACAATAAAGACTGCAAGTTTTATTTACTTTGAAGGAGAAACGAGTGTTGCTGGTTTACTGGATATATATTTGCCACGTTGGAATTATCTGGGAGATTTGCTTTGGACCTCTCTGTTTTCCGTGCAACAATGGATTCATCATAGTAGGTGAGCTGAAATTCCTTCTCCTTTATTGGTCAATAGGAGGAGCTTATTACAAACATAACCTCCTTATAGGCTAAACATAGGTATCGGGAACAACACATAAACTCCATAAAAAGGTAAATATATAGGAGAGTGAAATATAAGGTTACAACCCCCTCAAGGGGCGTGTATACCCCACATGCCAGAATATACTGATATCCACATAAGTGGACAATTCAGACACCCTTGGCATCACATGGACCCATAAATAGAAATTTGGGAGTTAATAACTAATATTCACCAGCGTATACTGATATTTATGTTACAAAACAGATGATCTATGATATATCATTACATAAGTAAAAGGAGGGAACAAAGCTGAGGGCAGCACAAAGAGGAAACAACCCAGATCCTATATAGCCATATTTAAATCTTATCCACCATAAAATAAATCTTAAAAAAATTATAACTCCAAAAAAATTTTAAAAAATAAAGCATAAAGAGACAAAATTATATATATTGTGACAAGGCACAAGGCCTGGTCATCAAGGGTCGATATGTGTCACCGTGGTTCAGGGCCGTGGTGAAGACATGTTGTTTTATTTTAGCATACAGCTTACAAGCAGTGGTATTCTGGGATGGCTTTTTACTAGAGCAGTCTTAAGGCTTGTTCACACAGCGTTTTAACTCCGTGTTACATCCGCTTTTTAGATCCGTCTCTGGGACCGACAGGACGGACCCAGAGACGGATTTAAACAATTAGTAGTGAGATTATCAGTGCGGGCAATGAGGAACACGCAGCGGCATTCACATGAGAGATTGCCGCTGCGTGTTTCACTCCTGCCTGTCAGTTCTGTCTTTGAAAGAAATGCATGAAATTCTTTGGTCCATTACTTCTGACAGAACTCGTGTAACTGAGCCATGTTTGTAGGTCGCCTTGCTTGCACCTGTCTTTTCAGCTATGCCCATAAATTTTCAGTAGGATTGAGATCAGGGCTTTGTGATGCCCACTCCAAAACATTGACTTGATTATACTTAAGCCACTGTATAACAAGTTTGGCAGTATTCTGTGGGTCATTGTCCATTTGAAAGATCCATTTCCATCCAAGTTTTAACTTCCTGGCTGATGCCTTGAGATATCGCTTCAGTATAATCACATAATCTTAATTCCTCGTGATGCCATATATTTTGTGAAGTACACCAATCCCTCCTGCAGCAAAACAACCCCACATCATGCCATCCCCATGTTTTATAGTTTGGATTGTGTTCTTGGGCTTCCAAGCTTCTCTCTTTTTTCCGCCAAATGTAATGATGCTCATTGTGGTCAAACAGGTCAATTTTAGTTTTGTCAGACCACAGGACAGATCTCCAAAAATGTAGATCTTTATTCCTGTGTGGATTTGCAAACAATAATCTGGTTTATATATTTTTGTTTTGGAGTAATGGCTTCTTCCTGGCAGATTTGCCTTTCAGCCCATGTTGATACAGTACTTGTTTCACTGTGGATAATGATAAGATCTTACCAGCTTCCGTCAACATCTTTACAAGGTCTTTTTCTTTTGTTCTTGGGTTGATATGCACATGTTGGACCAAAGCACGTTCATCTCTGAGACACAGATCCCGTCTCCTTCCTGAGCAGTATGATGACTGGACATTCTGATCTTGTTTGTACTTGCATACAATTGTTTGTACAGATGAACGAGGCACCTTCAGGTATCTGAAAATTGCACCTAAAAATGATCCAGACTTGTACAACACCACAATTCTGTTCCTGATATTTTGTCTGATTTTGTTAGTTTTCCATGATGTTACACACAGAAGCAGTTTGTTTCTGGTGTTCTTTAAAATATTTCTACAGGTGTGTCTCTAACACAGATGTTGCCAATAAACTTCTGACATTACATTATCATATGGGCTGTCCCAAATTGTTTAACTACAAAGTAATCCTAGTGTATGTAAACTTTTGACTTTGCAGAAAGTAATAAAAATACCTTTAAAAAATTATCTCTCATTATTCTGCATTTGGCAAATATAAATAATTTTGTTAATCCTAATTGACCTAAAACAGGTAAAGTTTATTCTGATTTCATGTCAGAAAGTAGAGACTAAATGCATATGTTTCTTTTATAAATTGTATGTAAACTTATAGTTCAACTGTCTATTCAGTGGGAAAGAAGAAGTCATTTAGTTCAGCACCAATTGTGCAAATATCTCCAATTTAAAAGATGAGCGAGGCCTGTAATTGACATCATAGGTATACCCCTCAATATGAGAGACAAATGAGAAAAAACATATTCCGAAAAATACACATTGATTTGGGAAAAGAATTTAATTTGCAAATTATGGTTGAAAATAAGTATTTGCTCACCTACAAACAAGCAAGATTTCTGGGCTCTCACGACTGTAACTCTTCTTTAAGAGGTACGCTGTCCTCCACTCAAAGACCGTAGTAAACTGGCACTTTTGAACTTGTTATCAGTAATAAATACATCTGTCCACAACCTACAAACAGTCCACACTCCATGCGTGAAGACTAGTGAATGGGCGAATTGATTTAACGATGTGGAATTCATTTTAGAATTTATGAAAACTTTGGTTCTGAACGAAGTCGAAAGTTTGGGGTTCTTGGAGGTGAACTGAAGTGTGCTTTCATTGATAAAAATGGCTGCGAGCACTTGGCGTTACATGGGGGGAAACTCTGGGAGGAAGAAGGGCAATAACCTGCATGACATGTGCAGAAGAGATTGAAGCAATCAGAGGGACCGGCAGGATTCTGTGACGTCACCGCCACTATATAAGTCCGGGCGTACGCTGGGAGCTCATACGCTCTCACTGTATGATCAGGGAAAGGTGCTGCCGTCGGCTAGATTGTTGCTGAAGAATGATTTTTTATACAAGCGATTTTTGTGGGGTTTGTCTCAGTGTCTAGGAGGACTGCTTCTTTCTTAAGTTATATTTTCTAATTTTTTTGGGTATTGGATCTGAAAATCAAGTGTGCGTCCACTGCAGCTGACTATATCCATTTAAAAATCATATCTGACTAACAGCACATTGAATATCCAAGGGGGATCTAAGCCCCAAGTTCCTGTTGTATTCATTTTAAAGAAACAGCGTTTTTACAATTACATAATACATTCATTTTTGGCTGCTCATTCTTGGGCAATTTACATCCAGGGGTTAATTAAGGCGTTTTGTTTTATTCTGCTGTTTGTGGTGACTCCAAGAAACCGTCAGGGGCAAAGTCTGGTGCCAGCAGCGCCCAGGAAGTTGGAGGGAGGGGGGAGGAGCTCAGGCGTTGCCTGTGCTGTGTGTGGGCCTGGGTGGAGGGTAACACTCTGACTGGTGATGCTATTTTTCCTGCCTGGGAACTATAGCCTTTTGGGCCGGGACTAGTACCATCTGATTGTGAGTTACCCCTTTTCCATCGGGCTTCCCCGGGGGTGGTAGCCCTCGGGGGGGGCAGGGTTAGACCAGGCAGGGGCTTGCTCTCTGAGCTCATACTGCTCATACTGTGCTTAAACTGGTGGGTTGAGGCGAGGAGACTTTTATTGGGCTTTATTTGGACAGTTGTTTTGTGCTTTGTGAAGGTTATTTTTTTTTTTTTTTTTTTTCTTGTACTGTTCCTGTTCATAGAGACCCTGTGCCATCTGGACGTGAGTGCCACGGGGACCACCTGCCTTACTGGGGGGGGTGGCAGGCCCCTAGGAGGGCGAGAAGCAGGAGGCAGTATGGAACAGGCCCGCTCTGAAACCAGCTCCCTGCTCTGTGTCGGCGGCAGTGGGCGGGGCGGTAATACGTTACGGCGCCCGGGGGGTCCCTGTGCCCTGTTGCTCGACAGCATGAACGACCCGCAGCGATCGGGGGGACAATGCGTGCGGCGGCAGAGGCCCAGCGGTGAGAGGCCGCAGCGGAGAACTAAGGGGAGAATTACACTGGCCGAGGTTGAGGGACTGGGGGACACATCAGGCAAGGTGAAGGTGACAGAGAGCACTGGCGGCCCGCTATCTCGGTTTTCCAGGAGATTGATGGGTGGGGAACGTCTCGAGGGTGGTTAAGAGAGACCTGCGGGAGGCCCGTTAGCCGCGTTACCACGAGCCGCCAAGAGGGGGCGATTACGGCCATTATCAACAACCTGCAAAAGAGGAACCTGGCAGAGCTGAGGAAGAGCAATGGAGCATATTGAATGGGAGGGACCTTCCAAGGAGAAGCTCAGCAACGACCAGCTGTTTCCGAGAGATTGCAGGCGGACACATCGGGAGCTGCTCGCAAACCAACATGGTCGGCCGGGACGCCAGTGATGAAGGACACGGCGTGGCCACGTGTCGGGCTAGGTCAGCCAGTGAGCAGAGCGTTACCTGAGGTGGGCGGTACGCTAGCGCCGCGGGTGTGTCCTGCCTCTGTGGACGTGTCAGAGCGGCGGACGCCAAACCGGAAGTGAACGGCCGGGAAAAACTGAAGTGCTGTCGTGAAGCCCCGCCCCTTGATGCGACGGCCGGGACAGCGCCCACCTATTGGAGAAGGGCATGAGAGGAGTTGCCCAGCGACGGCAGCGATGGCGGCGCATCCTCGGGAGGCGGAGCCAACAGAACGGAACGCCTGCAAGAGAAAAATCAGGTACAGCAAAAGAGGTTGCCGCCCCCGGGGGGCGGGCAGTGGACCAGCAAAGTGGTACAGCAGAGAGGAAGGGGGCGGGAGAAGCCAGGGAGTGAGGCAGCCCCGTTTATTCATTCAGGGGGATTGTGGTATCGCGGAAGAATTAGGGGAAAACAGCTGCTGGGTCACCATCTCCTGTGACCACCGGCTAGTCTGGATCGTACAAAGCAGTGTGGAAATGCCATCAGACTTGTCATCATTGGGGCACAGTTGGCTGCCAGCTCTAAATGCACCCCTGCCCCTATCAGAGGATGAAGGGGAGGAGCCAGCCAATTCTTGTGACATGGCCCTCCGTGAAATCCAGCTATTAGAATCCCCTGTGCGGATGGCCGGCTAGTTTTTTGGGGATGAGAGAATTTTCGTGAATAGGTGGAAATCAGTAGCAACACAGCAAGAACAGAAGGTAAGCGAAAAGAAGAAATCAAAATCGGTGAGTGAGGTCCCGGGGGACTAGCTGGCCTACCGGGCTGTCATGGAAGCTGGGGTGGCTGCAAAGCGCCCCAAAACCCCTCTCCACGCAGGCCCCAGGTCTGGAAATAGTGGGCTCTGGGGTTACGGGGGCGAGAAGGGAGGAGAGAAAAGGCTGTGTACCTCACCGCTGTGCTTATTTTAGGGCAGATAAGTTGGAAGCAGCCTCTGGAAGGTGCGGGCAGTCCCAAAAGTTTATCCCAGAGGGGTCCCTGGACATGGGGGGACGTCCCTAAAATCGCGAAGGAGAAATCAAGGGGATCCTCAAAATATTGCCGAAGACACCAAACAAAGGCTCAAATCTTCTTGGTGGCTCACCCCAGGCCAAAGAGAAGTATGGAGGTTTTGGTCAGGGGTATCCATGGTGGCCATGGATGCGGAGGGCGGCGGAGTTCTGCCTCCTAATGAGGCTGAAGTGGTCGCCATGGATACAGCTGGTCCAGTGGATAGAGGTTGAGGGAAAAAACAAAGAGAACGGTAAATAAGAATGGTTAATGGGATGCTGTTGTAAAGGATAAATACACATTTTTTTCTGAAATGGTCCAATAGGTAGCAGCCCTGGCTGCAGACGGAGGAGTCCATCGGATGACCCCGCCCCTCAGGGAGTGGGTCTCCCCTCAGGTAGGCGTAGCTTACGCTAGCGTGGCTAAGGGGGCAGGGGCCCTTCACCCTCGTTACCGGCGAGGGAGGAGCCGGGGACGTCGCACATTGCAACGGATGTCTTGGACGCCTGGAAGAGGGCGAGAGGACGGCCCATAATAGAGGGGATGGATAGTGGACCTCTCTTTCTGGATTCGATAAGATTCGGATTGGGGGCCTTCGAGAGAACCCTAAACAGGGGGAAGTCGTCTGGGCGGCGTCTTCCACGGGGGCCAGGACAGGTGGCATTAGGACCGTGGTCTCACGCCTAGTTGGAGGGCACTGAACGCATGCCGCCAAGATTTCGGGTTGTGGAAGCTGTCCTTGGCCTGCAGTTTCAGCGCAAATACATCTTTGACGCTGTTCCACCCCTAAGGATCAACGGTGTTTTGATGTTCAGCTTTGTTCGGCGGAGGGGCTTTGAACTCTTCTGGTCGAATTGGAGCTGGCCAAACTCCGTCTGGATATGGTCCCACTTCTCTGTGCGACCAATATTCGCCAGAGTGAGGTGAAGAGGGGACCGTTAATCACCCTAACGAGTCACTCTTTGTTACGACATCATGACCTGGCTGAGGCGCTTTGGCGAGGTCCATGGGAGTTCCCGAAAAAAATCTTGATGAGTTTGGTATTGGTCAGGTGCTTGGTCGTTTTCAGATTAAAGCTGAAGCGCCAAGAAGGAACGGTTGCGCAACTTTTTACCATCGGCCGTGCCTTCCTCGGGGGAGGTGATGAGGACCAGATCCAGGTCTTCTACAGGGGGCAGCCGAATCTGTGCCACAAGTGTGGAAGCCCGGGCACTTTAGGCAGGCTGCAGGGCGCAGAATTGTGACTTGTGCGGCGGGTGGGGCATCTGGCGACCACCTGTGGCTGATGCTGATTCGCATGCCATTGTGTGGGGACCTGGGGGCACCCGTTCAGACGGTGTCCGCAGTCCTTGCCATCGCGGTGGCCGCCCCGGCTGTGGAAGGGGTGTGTCAGCGGGGGGGTGAGGGTACTAGCGGAGGAAAGGGCGGCGGGGTCGTGAAGAGGAACGTTGGGCCCCAGGCCGTGCGGCCGCTGGAGAGGTGTGAGGTTGTAGGCAGAGTAGGAGGGGAATGGGGGGTAACCCTGGCCCTTCCTCAGGTCGGCCCCATCGTTGCTTGAGACCCCAGCGGGAGAGCGAGATTGAGCGAGGAGGAGGATGCGGGCTTAGAGCGAGTGAGGGGTCGCCTTCTCCCCTAAAGACTCCCGTGACGATGATTCCGGTTGAGCCCAGTGGGGGGAGGGCAAAAAGAAGGAGCAAGGGCAGCAGGAGGAGATGGGGAGAGGGGGAGTCCTATAAAACCCCTTCTCTGAGCCTCCGGCCGGGGTGGGTACCTACAGGAGGGCATCCCTTCCTCCCTCTGGTGGTCCTTTCACAAACAAGTTCCGCCGCACTTGAGGATGACAATCCCTCCTCAGGGCGTGGTCAGAGAGTGCGGCAGACGGGGCGTCGGAGGTGGGGGGCATCGGGGGGAGCCGGTCCCTCCCACTGGGGACAAAGGTTTCCTCAGGGTAAGGGGGCTGGCCCGGGTCCTGCCGGTGTGATGGTGAAGCGATGGATACTCTGTCTGGCCTTAAGAGAACAAACCAGGACAGGAGGGGTCGACGGAAGGTCAGAGGAAGAGGGCGAGGAAAAGTCTAAGTATGGTCCTCAAAAGAAATTGCAAAAGAGCCCTTACTCCAGGTCCCCGCTTCAGGTTCCCCGAGTAAAAGGGCAGGATAGAAACAAATGGGGATAACGCTTATAATGGTTCAAAAAGGGAGGGAAGGCCAAAAGATAAATCCCGCTAAAATGGAGGTCTTTCTGTGTGTTCCTCCATTTAGTGGTTATAGGGTGGGTTTTTTCTTGCATTATTCCAAGATGCATTCTATATTATTTCTATTTTTCTGGGGGGTGTTTTTTGCTATTTTTGTTAGGTGGTTAGCAGGCGAGGAGGGGCTTCTAAACTCCAACCACAAGGTTGGAGACGCCTCTCTCCATTGAAGCTGGCCTCCATAAAGTAGCCAGCATCAGAATCGAATGCGGCACGATACACGGCGTTGATTTTTCGGCCGCGGTTGAAGCCAGGACTTTTTTTTTGCAGGAAACTAGGTGAATCCAATCGCCGCGTTAACGAAGGAACGGAGGGGAGTGGCGCTTCGGGTCTTCGTTCTGGTCCATCGCGCCGAGCCGTATTCCGGAGCAGTGGGCGGTCCTTTTACCGCACGGTCCAAAGAGACGGGTTATGGAGTTGAGATGGGGAGGTGCTTGTGTATCGACGGACGACATGGACGGGCAAGGCTACGGCCTCATTAATATCTATGCTCCCAGACAAGTTGGTGAAGCGCAAAGCTGTTCATGAAGGTTTGGAAGCCTCTTCTTTTATACTAGCGTCGGTGATCTTTGGAGGTGATTCTTAAACCATCAAAAGGCCTTCAGATAGGGGAGGCTCCAAGAGATCCACTGGGCGAATGATAGTGTCGCTCTCAATAGCATAGCCTCAGATGCTCGCATGGTGGACCTCCCCAAAGGAGGTTACACCTTTTTTTAGGGGTAGATTGTAGGTCCAGTATTAGATAGGTTTTTTTGAAGGAGGATGACCCTATTCGGTCACCGAGTGTCCGTGACGGAAGTGGAATTCTCTGCCATGTTTAATTATCTTTTTCTTTGAAATGTTCAGAGACTCCACGGATGGGCAGGGAGGGGATAACTGGAGGCTGTAAATTCGTCCTCCTGGTGGATGCAGATGTAAGACAATCCTTTGAGGATTTTCTTGAGAGGCCATGGTCTTTAATAGGCTCTGCGACAGTAAGGACCGTGTGGGTGGGAGTGTATAAGAAAAGAGCGCGAGAGTTTTTCTTCCGCCAGCTCTCGAGCCTCAGAAGCACTGAGCAGGGTACGCTGTATCAGGGCCTCCTGATGGTGCGTAAACTCGAGCAGCTTGTCTGGATGGGGTGACCGCGAGGACTCATCTCAGAGTGAAAGCTCTCCTGAGGAAGCGGGTTAGGTGCCAGGTACGATAGACACTCATCTTTTAGTTCTGAGAGGGATTTCGGGCAGGTTTACCGCTCCCCCGACACACCTACAAGAGCTGTAAGGTGAAAGGTAGTTCTAAGCTGGTATTGGGCCTGATTGATAGTACTGGAATCACTGGAATCTTCGCGCCCATCGCGGATCCTGGAGGTTAGTCAGAGCATTAATACTCGTGCCTCTTAGGGGAGATGGATCTCGAACGGGATGAGATGTCGGGGGTTTCCTGGGGCGAGAAGCATTCCTGAAGCCAGGGTAGACCGCTCTCTTGATGTTTTGAGAAGAGATCACTGAAGAGGAAGTGAAGGGTCGCGATTGTCGGGGACTTTGCTCCGAAGAAATAGCCAGGTCCAGGATGGCTATAACATGCATGCATGCTATCAGGGCTTTAAGGAGATTCTTGGCTCCTCTTGACCAGTGTGGATAACGAGTGCCGCTCCGCTCTCGAGGTACACTTCCCGAGGTCAATGAGGCGGTACTGCAGTGATCCTTCTGTCAAAGGGTAAAGATGTCCCGTATGAGTTTGGAGGCCCATTGCTCTTCAATATGGACGTTTAAGGTTTTGGCACAATAAGTCCTTTTAAAACAGACTGGTGCAGTTGCAGTTCGCGCCCCGACTCCTCTTCGCGGGGTCCAGCACTTGCTCTGTTCCAGGCGTGAGTACCATAAGTGCCGTACTTGGTGTCCGTGAGGCAGTGGAGCAAGGGTTTAGGGGCGGGCACTGGGAGGGGTATTTGCTGTCATGGATCAGCAAAAGCGTTTGATCGTGTTAACAATGAGTACCTCTGGGGGTTTGACCCTTGAAAGGTACGGGCTGACGAGGGGTTTTCATTTGGCATGCTTTTAAGACTTTATATGCCAATGCAGAGTCTTTAGTGCTGAGTGGACGGTTGGTGTGGACGGGGGGGGGCCGTTTGAGTTGGGTCTGGTGTGCGGCAGGGGTGCCCGCTGAGCGCTGTTCTGTTATTGTGTTCGCGGATCGATCCCTCTTGAGGGGATTGAGGCGGACCGTTGGCGGGAGTCGGCGCGGGTCCCGGCGTCCCGGAAGCCACTTTTAAGGCGGTGGGTAGCGTTCGCTGATGATGTGACACCTCTTTGCCGCCTCGAAAGAGGAGGCAGAGTTGGTTATGTCAGAAGGTGGATCGCGTACTCGGCTGTGTCCGGGTCACATGATACAAACCTCGGGGGGGATAAGTGCGGAAGTCTCTGGTTGGGGGGAGGAGACCTCTTTTGATCTCCCGGACACCCTCCCATAGGACCCCAGTTATCAGCTAAGGATCTTGGGCGTCGATTTCGTCCTCGGTGATTACCCCTACTAAAAACTTGGCGATGGCAGGCTGAAGGGGACGCCACTTTCAAGGTTAATCAGTGAGAAGGGAGGGTCCTGTCCCACAGGGAAAGGGTGAGCTTGATTAACACTTACCCGCTTCCGCTTTTCATCTATCTGGGCAGCGTGTGTCTTTTGCCAGAGTCTTGTCGGGGTCAGGATCTTCAGTCTGTTTTTCCCACTGTTATGGGGGAACAGGCTGACCCTAATCAAGAGGGATGGTCTGACGTACCGCACCCAGGAAGATTTAGGGCGGTTTATCTATGGTCAACCCGCAGGGTTCCTTGTGAACACTTTTTTTTAAGATCAAAATAGGTGACTTCTGGCTTCAGAGGTCCTTGGGTGGGTACTCTACATTGCCGGGTATGGTTTCGGCCTTTCTTCCAGAATGGGTGACAGGAGGGCGTAGTGAAGGACTTACGCACGAGGGACGGGGACATATCGGCTTATGTCGCAACTGCATATCGAAGGCTCTTCGCCGGGTGGGGTTGGGGATGTGGGAGATCAGGGACTCAGTCGAGGAAGGTCCTCGACACTGGGGTCCTGTTGACCCATTTATAGAAGCCGCTGGCCCTCAGGGATTGCCCAGGTACGGACCTTCGGGTGGGCCTTAGTCTTTTAAACAACAAGAGGGTCCTAACAAGTTGTGGGACTTGGCCTGGCGCTGCCTTTCATGGGAGGATGTTACGTCAGGGGCCAACTTGAAGTACAGAAACTCCGAGGAGCGGGGTTTGTTCTTGGGAGGAGGTAAGGACAGGCGGTTTCGGGCTGGGGAAGCATTGAGGTACCATTTTCTTACTTCAATGTCCGTTAAGTACGGGTATATCAAACTGGTAGGGGCCTCCACCGGATGGCGAGACTAGCCACCTTTCCTTCAATTCCGGAGTGGGCCTATGGGACGTTCAAGAACGTTGGTGGTCGGGAACGTGTCTCACTGTACATCGTAGCTCAGGTGGTGAAGTATTACACGTTTGGAAAGCATGGTGTTATAGTGTCCACCAGCAGATAAAGTCCTTCCCGGAGGGGAGAGGTACTTTGGAACATCACTGGTGACCTGGTGAAAATCTGATCTTTGGAGGTGGAGGAAAGACGGGTGCTGAAAAGGGCTCCTTCCTGTGGAGGGGCTTTCCTTTAGAGTGCTGAGTCTGGGACACATCCCTCCGGGGTGGGCTGGCAGGACACTAGTAGCATTTTGTTTTGCTTTTTTTAGGCCGCTATGAGCGTAGGGGATACAAGGGCACCAAACCTGGTCCCATTAAGAAAGCCTGTAATGTTAGTGAGATGATTTAGTTGGTTAGCGGGGGCTGTCATTGCGGCAGTTCGCGCTGCCTCTGTGGTGGTGTGGGACGCAGGTGTCGGGCATATCATCTTCCGGCGCGCCTCTTGCCCGTGGGGTGTTGAGCTCTGGGTGTTCTGTCCCTCGGGCCTGGCAGCTGGCTGCGGTGGCTGTTGGGACTGCGGGTGGAGGGCGTTCCGGGGTGACTGTGGCTTATGGGGTGAGGGGGTGCGTCTGGGGGGAGGGGTGGTGCGCATGGTGCTGGTCAGGCTGCCGGGTGGCAAAAGGGGTGGTGTGTGGATTGCTTGACGGGCCTCCCTGTTTTTTTTTGTGTAGGCAAGTTTTGGAAATTTTCATGATTTAGTTTGTAATAGTTATGTGTATTGTGTGTGTATACATATGTGTATATGTGTATATGTATATGTATATATATATGTGTATATGCATATTACGGTTGATGCTAATTTGTTTAATAATTTGGAATATAATTTGGTATATAGTGGTGTTTGTGTATTTTGTTTGTGTATATAGTGGAGTTGTATATAACCTGTATATAGTAGTGATTTAGGTAGAATGGGGATCATTGGGGCCTAGTCAGGTGGGTGGGGGATTTGGGGTTGCCACCATGATGGACGATGGGGTTGGACTCTTCGCAAGGGGCATGTGGTCCTGAGGCGGATTTGCCTTGCATTTACGTTTGAATTTGGCAATTTAAGTTTGCGTTTTAGTTGAAAGGGATTCTTTTTTGGGGTCAAGAGAGGTTGGGTGGGGGATTGGGGGGGAAACCACTATGGAGAGATGGAGGGTGGACTCCGAAAAGGGTCTTGGTGGCCTAAAGCTGGGAAGCTGATTTCATTGTTTTCTTTGATTTCATTTGTTCCTGCTGTTAAGGGACATTTAGGACTTTTTTGGACTTGATGGTTAGTCATTTATGTCATCATAATTTTAAAAAAAAAAAAAAAAATCCCAGTGTGGGATGTGGTGCACGGGGGCTGTGTTATGTGTGGGGTGGTGGGGTTTGGTGAAGGAGTGGGATGATATGGGTGAGTGGCGTGGAGTTAAAGTTGGATATTATGATTTCTGAGCAGTTGTGATATTTTTGGTTATTTTTGTGTGGTTTGAAAGCATTGAGTTTGTTATATGTGCAATAATAAAAAAAAATAAAATAAATAAAATTTTGCACTATGTGTGGTATGGATGCACGGGTAGTACATGTGTGGTGGCAGGGCACGAATGGTTGAGTGTTAGTTGAGTGCAGGGTGCAGAGGGTTAATTGGTTGTAATAAATAAGGTGTAAATAGGTTATAAATAGTTTTTAGTTCTGGACGAGCTTAGGCGGATTTTTCTTTTACCCAATCTGGGTTTAAATTTTTTTGGTGTTTATTTTTGCCCGGAAAGGGGAATTTTCCCGTTTGCCTGGAGGCCAAGCCTTAAAATTTTGTGTAAGTTTTTTTCCGTAAATTAAGCTGGGCTTTAGGAAAACCTTTATACGGATAAAGGGTTAAATTTTAGTTTAAAAAATTGTTTGGGATTTTAAATTTTTTAAAACCTTTTGACCCCAAATTGTTATGGTTTTGGCTTAAAAAATTTAAACTTTTTTAAAAAAAAAATAAAATTCCCCGGGAAAAAGCAAATTTTTACCCCCCGCCAAAAAAAATATATACAAATTTTCCTGGTTAAAACCTTAATTCACAACAAAGGGTTTAAAATTTTTCAATTTCATCTCTTGGGAGTGTGGCTAAAAAACACCGCATTGTTTAAAACGCTAAAAAAGCTAGTAGTTTGTTGGGGGCTCAAAATTTTTTTTGGCGCAATTTAAACCAAGGGTTAACTTTAATATTTTTCTGCAGTTTGCACCCCAGTAAAAGAAAAATTTCTTTTTCCCCACCCCTTTTTCATTTGTACAAAAATTCAAAACCCAAGGGTTAAAAAAAGCCTTTCATTCAGTTTTGGGAAAACACAGAGTTTTTTTAAAAGGCAAAATACAAGTAAATTTTTCCTGGGCCCCCTTTTTGGAGCGCAATTTTTATCCAAGGGTTTCCCAAGCTTCTTGTTTGGTTTTTTTGGGTCCCAAAACAGGGTGTGTATTTTTCATATACAGATTGGTTTTGGGGGTCCCTGCGACCCCGTGTGGGTCGCAGGCCCAACCCGCAAAGCCGCAGCCCTTCCTTTTGGCGGCCGGGGCCGGGAGCCCCACGCTCGGGGCCGCCGTCCCCCCCCGGCAAAGTCTGGGGGGCACTTACCCGGCCACCTCCCGGTCCCGTTTCCGGCGCCTCCCCGCTGGGCCCCCGGGGGGGCAAAGCCGCCCTCCCCGTGCGCGCGCCGGGGGCACTGCCGGGAGATTTAAAGGGCAGTGCGCCGGGGATTGGTTTTCCAAACCCGGGGACGGACCCCATTTAACCCCCTCTTTCCCGCCCACCTTTTCCGAATCCCATGGCCCTGTTTCCGGAGAGGAAGCGTTCCAAAATTTTCTCGTTCCGTTACTGGGGTACCATAAACCCTTTTGCCCCCGGGCCCCTTTTCCAAAGAACCAAATTTCCGCCTGTCCCCGACCTTCTGCCCGTCCACAGACTACACCGCTTCACGATTTTGTACCGCCAAAATCCTCGGGGTGCCCCCACAAGCAATCATGTCAGGGGAGCGACCCCTTTGGGAAAACCGCCGGGAGCAATTTCCCTCCCGCTTTTGGGCGGGCTTTTGGGTGAAAACCGGACCACCCTTGATTTCCGCTCCCCGGGGTGGCTTACATCATTGCTTTTGGTACCCCTAGTATCCACTTTCCACATTTCCCTAAAAAGTTCGATTTGGGGCCATGGGCCCGCCAGGTGCCTCTTTCCAAGCGTCTCCGACCTCCCCTACCATCTGACTAAAAATTAAAGGGGCAAGCCAAGCACAAGGAACCCCTGAACCAACTAAATAGCCCCCCAGCCCTGGGCCCCGGGGCCCCCAGCAACAGTTTCCCGCCGTTTCCTAACACAAACAGTTCCCCTTTCGGGGACATCCGCCAGCCCTAAACTCCACTTGCCATGCCGAGAGTTTAGGGACCTAAGGAAAGCAGGGGGTTTAACACCCTAGTGGCCTCCAAAGTTGGGAAATTAAGGGTGGTCCCGGGGCCCCTCCGAAAGGTTTAAGGTGTGCCCCGTGGGCAGTCTCCTCTCTTTTTAAAGGGCCCTTTTGGGCCCGGGGCGACCCACTTTTTGGGGGGGGGCCGGGCTTTTCCTTCACAGCTGAAAAAGGCGACATTTTTGCAAAGGATTTTCCCCCCCCAGACTTCGAGAAGGGCCCGCCCCCCGCCCCCGCTGAGACCCCTTTGTTAAACCTACACCCGGGGAAATCCTCCGTTGGGGTAACTAAAAGCCCGGGGCAATTTTTTCACTTTAACCTCTGATTTGGGGTGGAAAGATGCTGCCCTTTTGCGCCACGTTCAAGAAGGGCCCCTCCACCAAAATTAAGGGGTGGGGCCCCCCCCGCCACACCCGGGGCTCTCCACGTCATTTTAAAATTAGCTCCCCCCCATCTGGCAAACCGCAAAAGACATCCGTTTTTTCAAGAGACGGGGAGGGCTCCGCCAGGAACGTGAACCAGATCAAAAACCGGGAACCCCCTTTTTGCGCCAGTGGGTTTTCAGCGTCCCCCCACTGGGGTTCCCTTTCCCCGCCAGCCTTGGAGGAGGGCCTTTCAAGTTACCGTAAAACCCCCCAGTCCCCGCAAAAAGCCCTTTTCCCGACGGCGTGAGGAGAAGTTTGTGTCTCTACTCGGCAGCCCCGAACACTTTCCCTAGGGGGTTGGGCCCCCCTTCTTCCGGCCCAAAGTCCGGGAAATCAGCACCTAGGTTTTGTTTCGAACTTCCCCCAGGTTTTGATTTAAAAACCCTTTCCACGGCCAAAGCTGCCCGCTTTTGGTCCGTCCACTTTGGGAATTTCCGTTTTCCGAGTGTCGACCTTCCTGAATTCCGGGGTCGCTTGGGGGGGGTTTTTTTGGATTCTTTGTTGGTGAACCCCAAATATGCTATCGGTGGTCCGCCTAGACCAACCCCCTTTGGGCATTCCCCCTCCGCAGGGTTAACTATTAAACGACCCCCATCCAAACCGGAAATGAACCAGTTGGGGCCTACAAATAGAAACCCTGGGACAGGGAAAAAGGAAAACCCCCGTTCTTCGTGTTACCCCGTTTTTCCCCGGCTGTTTTAAATGGGGGTTCCTTTGGGTTTCAGCGTCACGCCCCCAAAGCTGGATTGGAAGAAAGGGTGAAAATTTTGGGGCTGGGGCCCCAGACGGCCCAAATTGTTGTCTTTCGGCACCCCCCGGGTGCCCCCATCCTTTCCCCAGTCCCCTTTTCCCCCAAACCCCCTACCTGGGTTTCCGGGAACCTTATTTAGGACTTCCAAGACGTTTTTTTCCCGAAAAAAATCGTCTTTAGAAAAACCCCTTTTCCTTTCCCCACGCCCATTTTTGAAAAATTTTCCCCCTAAGAAAACCCGCTCAAAAACCCCACTAGTCCCCCCCGGGGTAAAAGGGCTAAAACCCGCTCCCGTACCCGAAACTCCGGGGGAAAAGTCGGCCTTTAAAAAGGGGGGGGGTTTTTTTGGGAAAAAAATTTACCCAAAAGGGGTTTCAAACCGCAAATCAACTTCTTTCCGTCGGGGCCGGATTTTTCCTTTTTTGGGGAAGAAAGAAAAGGATCCCCGTTTGTTGGATTATTCCGGGTTTTAAGATCACCCCTTTTAAAGAACCGGGAAAAACCCTTTTCCTTTTAAACCCCGAACTTCGACCCTCTCGGGGGGGGAAGGCCCTTTTAAATTGGGGTTTGGGGGGGATATTTAATCTCAAAGGGTTCCAAAAGGTTTGGGGAGAGTGGGAAAAAGAATTAATTTTGGTTTTTTTGGGGAAATTGAGGGGAATTGGGAAAGGCCCCCGGTTATGAAGGGTTTTTAAAAAAATTTTGAAATGACAAATTTTAGGGGGAGTTTAAATTTTTTGGGGGTTGGTTTTTATGGGTTATGGGGAAAGAAAATTGGGATTTAGATTGGGAAAAAAGTCAAAGGGGGAAGGGAAAGTGGAGAACCAAATTTTTTAGAAAACGGGGGAAAAGTTAAATTTAAAAAGGGAAAGGATTTGTTAAGATTAAAAATTTTAAAATGTTGGTTACCCAAAAAAAAAAAATTTTCTGGGCCCTCCTACCCGTGGCCCCCCACCTGTTTGGCCTGGGGCTATAAAACGTTTTTTTTTTCCTTGGGGTTTTTGCAAATTTCACCGGCAAATTTTTCCTTTTACCTTTTCAAATTGGAGCCAAACCCAAATTTTTTGGCCCCTTACAAAAAAAAAAATCCAAAACCCCAAACTGGGGGCCTCCGGCCCCCCGAAGAAGGGCCTTTTTCCCAAATTTTAAAAGGGACTTTCCCTCCGCCCGGGGGTTAAACCCCGGGGAATAAACCCAGAAACCCTTTCTTTTTTTGGAAGGGGGACGGCCCCTTTTTTTCCCTAGGGTTAAGGGGCGCTGCCCCCCACCCAAAAGGGGCCCCCAAGGGGAAGACCCCCCGGACCTGCGGGGTTTTTTTTTTTTCCCCGGGCCCTTTTTCCCCCCCACAAAAAAAGAACAAAAACCAAACGGGGGATCGGAACTTTTAGCCATTAAAAATTGCCCTAGAAGAATGGCGCCCAAAACCCCCCCTGGAGGGGTCCGGTTTTTTTCCCCCCCCAAAAATCCCTTTAAAATGAACCCCAAAAAAAAACTCCCTTTTTTAACCCAAAAACGGCCAAAAACGTCCTTTTAAATCCCCTAAAGCGAGATGGGGCTCTTTTTCCTTTTCCCGTTTTTAAAATTTCATCATCCCCCCCCTTTCCCCACCCTCAGAAAAAAAAACCCCAAGGGGCCCAAAGCTTTTTTTTTTCCCCGTTTCCCCCCGTGTTTTTGTGGGGAGGAAAGAGGTTTGGCCCCCCCCAACAAATTGGGAACCCCCCCCGGGAAAGTCCCCAATTTTCCCGTGGCCCCCCCCCAACCCAACCCCAAGGGGGGACCCCCCCGGGGAAGAAAAAATGGGGGCGCCCTTCGCTCCCCTTTTTAGGGGGTTTCCTTGAAATTGGGGGCAAAAGGTTTCCCCGGGATAGGGCCGAACACCCCCGGGGTTCCCAAAAGGGGCCCTTTTTTCGTTTTTATTTTTTCCCCGGTTTTTTACTGGTTGGGCCCCGGTCCCCCCCGTTTAAAGAAGTAAAAGGGGGTTTTTGGGTTGGGGGGCCGCCACCAACCCTTTTGCCCCCCCAATTAAAATCCCCCCCCCCCCAAAAACCGGGGGGACTACTCCAACCCTGCCTTTTGGCCCCCAGCCCTTTCCCCCTTGGGGCCATATTTTTCCAAGGACCCTTCTTAAACCCGCCTTTAAACCCCCCTCTGAAAGGGAAAACGGTAATTTTTGGGGGGGTTTCCCCCCTTTAAACCCTTTTTTTTAAAAAAGGGGTTTTTTTGTTTCCCTTGCCCGGGGCCCTTCCCCTTCCCCCGCCTTTTCCCCGGGGGCCCCAACCCTTTTTTTTTTTTAAAAACATCCCTTTCCCATGCATGGACTCCCCTTACCCTAAGTTCCCGAACCGGGGGGGGTCCCCCCGTTTTGTCTTTGAGAATTTTTGGCCCAGGCCCCTCTTTCTCGCCCAAATGGCAAAAATGGGGGGGAAAAGGGCCTTTTTCCTCTTTCGAAACCCCCCCACCAAAAACCCAAAGGGGGAATTTGGGGAAGGGGTGGAAAACAGGGCCCCAAAAAACTTAAAAACCCCCCCACTTTCCTTTTCTGCCAAGCAAGATGACTGGTCCCGTCTAAATAACCCTTGGGCCCGGAAAAAAATTTTTGTTTAAAAAATTTTTCCCTTTGGAACCCCCCTGGAAAACCCTGGGGGGATCCCCCCTTCTTTCCCTTTTCCCCCCTTTGGGCGCAAAAACCCCCCGGGCCCCTCCTTCCCCCCTGGGCCCCCCGCCCCCCTCCGATGTCCCCCACGTTTGGGGGCCCTCTGGTTCCCCTGGAAACCCACCGCTTTTCCTGGAGGGAAAACGTGCCCCTCCCCCGCTTCAGGCCCTTCCCCGGGCCCCAAAGAAGACCCCCAAACGGGAAAAAAAAAAAAGAAAGGGCCCCCTCCTTTTTTTTTTGTCCCCGGGGGGAATTTAAGGGGAAAAACTTTCCCCCCGCCAAATAAAATTTCCAAAATTTTTAAAAAAACCCCCGCACAAGCTTTGGGTTTTCCCCCTTTTTTTTGGTTTTCCCTTTTTAAAACCCCGAGGGGCATTAAATTCCCCCGTGGCCCCCCCACAACTCCCCGGGTTCCCCCCCGCCAAAACCCCCGGCCCCTATCCCCAAAATTCCTTCCATGGGCCTTTCCCCTAAAAATGAAGCCGGTCACCCATAACCCCCTTCCCCCTCCCGGGCCCCTGGTTTTCCCCCCCCTTTTAAACCCAAAAACCCGAATTTTTACCCCAATTATTTTTTTTCCCTCCAAAGGGGATTTTGGCCACCCAAGAAGGTTTTTTTGGGGGGAACTTTTTTTATTTTGGTGGACTGGGAAGGGGGTTTTTTTGGGCCCAGAGGACAGGTCGTGGGGGCCGGGGGGAAAAATTTCCCGGAAAAGGGGTTTCCCTTTTCCCAAGGTTTTTTAATTTCCCGGGGCCCAAAAAAGGGGGGGGGCCCCCAAAGGAGGGGGGGGTAAAAGTTACGGGTGGCCCCTTCCCCCCCCCGTGGGCGGGGTTTGCAGGACACCCCCCCAACGCCGCAAACACCTCGGGCGCACTTTAAACCCCTTTCCCCGCCCCCCGGGGCCCCCCCCTTTCCTTTGGGCCCCCGCTTCCCCGCCGCCGGGCCCGGGGGGAAAGCGCGCCCCCCTTTTTGGAAACGCCGCAGCGGCACTGCCGTAGAATTTTTTTAAAAAAACAGACGCCCGGGGAATTTGGCCCCACCGGGCCCCGGGGGCCCCTTTTTTTAAACCCCCCGGGGGCCCCCCCCCCCCCGCCCAAACCTTTTTTCAGAATCGAAAGGCCCTGGCCTGGGGAGGAAGCGTTCCCCAAAAAAGTCTTGTTTTTCCCTTTTCTTTTGGGGGTTTCCCCTACCTTTTCCCCGCCCCCCGTCCCCTTTACCACGAACCAAAAAGGGCCCTACCGGGGCCCCCGAAAAACCTTACCCGCCCTTTCCCCCCAAAAACGAGCCTGCCAAAAATTTTGTACAGCGCAAAAAACCTCGGCTGCCAACCCCAAGCAATTCCCCCCGTCAGGGGGAGCCCCACCCTTTGGGAGTAATCCCCCCGCCCGCAAAAAAAATTCCCCGCCCTTGCGGCGGGTTTTTGGGTTTAAAAAACCGGCCTAAAATTAAATTCCGCAAAAGGCCCCTGGGCCCCTTTCCCTCCCGCTTTTTGGTGGTTTTCCCGAAGGGGGTTCCCTAAACCCCATCCGTAACACAGATATCTTCATCAAAAAAAGTGCTTTTAAAATTTTTTTAAAAAAAACATAATTTAGACAAAAAAGAGATGGGGAAGGCCTTTTTTCAAACCTTTCAAGTGCCAGAGGCACAAACATTCCCCGGAGCAGGGGCCCCCGGTCCCCCAGCCCCCAGCAAGGGGGAAAAGTCCCCAAGGAGTTCACTCCGGAGGTCCCCCAAACTTGGGGCCCCCCTGTTCCCCATCAAACGGCCCCCTTTTGGGTTTGGGGCCAGCAACCCAAGGGGTTTTTTGAAAAGGGGGTTGAAATAAGGGCAAAACCCCCCACCCCCAATGACCCTTTTGAACCCCCCCCCCGCCAAGGGGGTCCCCCTTGGGGAAAAGTTCCCCCAACCCCAAACCCCCCTTAAATTTTTCAAGGCCCCGGGGGGGTTCACCCCCCCACCTTTCCCCCCCCCGCCAATACCCCCTCCCGTCCCCCCTCCGGTTTTTCCCCCAGCCAAGATCTAAATTTTGTGTTTCCCCCGGGCCACCCCCACTTTAAAAAGCGAGGAAAAGAACAATTTTTTTAGGGGGGCCAAAATCCAACAAAATACTATGGCAGCGAAAAAAAATCGGGCCCAAAAAACCCCTGCTTTTTGCTGTAGGGGCAAAGTAAAAAATTTTTGAGTGGGGGGCCAAAGGGGGGTCCCCTGGTTTTTAGGGGGTAAGGCCCCTGCCTACCAAGGGGCCGGGGGATGAGGGCAGCAGTGGGCATGGGAAACCAAAAAATAGATGAAGATGTACCCCACCGGGGGACTTGGGAAACCCCGGGTTTTAGGCCCAAGGGCCTTTTTAAACCCCTCCTCCCCGGGGAAGAAGGCTTCCCCGCTTTGGGGCCTCCCGGCAAGCGGCGCACCAGCCCAAATGGGGGGGCCCTTGGGGGCCGGGGAGTCAGCCCGGATACAGCAAATGTGAGGCAGGAGCCCCAAACCCGGGCCAAAAGGGGTTTTTTTAAAAAACCCCTTCGCCCGGGGCCCCAAAAAAGTAACGGGACAGGGGGCTCAGCCGGGGGCCCGCCCGGCCGGGAGTAGTTCCCCACCCGTTTGGGGGGAGCGTTGGCGGAAAAATTTCCCATTACTTGGCGGGTGGCAGTTTTTTTTGCCAAAACACCGAGGGGCCCCAATTTTGGGGAAAATGTAAATCCCGTTTAAACAGAAAATTTGGGAAGGCCGGGGGGCCCCCGGGAGGGTAACATTTTGGGAAAACCCCAGCCCCGCGTCAACCCCCAAAGCCAAACCCTCACCAAAACCCTGGCCTGGGAAAAACCCTGGCTCCCGATGTAATGGCCCCAACCCCGCCCCCCGGGGCAAATCAGCAACAGCGCCCATTTGGCCCCGCCAAAGCCTTGCAGGGCCAAATCCAAAGGGTCCCCCCACCCTGGGAAAAAAAGGGGGCTTTTCCCTTTTTACCAAACATCCTTTCCAAAGGGCCCCAAAATTTCCTTTCCCGGCCCCCTCCCCCTACCAAGGGGCCCCCAGCATCCCCTTTTAGCCAAGGGGGAATTTGGGAAAGACACAAAAAGTATGCCCCCTCCAAAACCCTCCCCAAGGGCAGCAGCTTTAACCGTGCTCCTGGGCCCAAAATTTTTTGTTTTTAACCCGGCCCCGGGCCCCCCTCCTTTTTTCCCAAAAAGGGGGGCTCCGCACCTTTTCCCCTAAAAACTAATGGCTTTTGCCGAGCCGAGATGGAGAGCCAAGCCCCCTAATTTTTTTTTTCCCCAAAAAAAACAGTACCCCGCAAAATTCTAAATATGTAAAAAACAGAAGGTTGGGGCCATCCCCTTTTAGCTTAAGGGTTTTTTTGGTTTTCCCCAAAGGGCACGGCAGCGCGGATGGCCCCCGGAAACCCGGGAACTACGGGCCCGGGCCCCGTTTCATGTCCCCCTTTTTTTGGCCCCAAATGGGGTTTAAATTTTGGCCTTTTTCCGGCCCCCCCGGGACCCAAAAAACCCCAACAACTTGGACAGGAAAACCCCCCCCCTTTTCCTCCCCCCAAGTTGCAAAATGGCGGGGTCCCCGCCCCCCTTGTCCCCCCTCCCCCTCCCCCAACCCCCCAACCCCCCACCCCCCCCAATAAAATGCTTTCCCTCATACCCCCAAAGGGGGTAGGGGCCCCCGCGGTGGGCCCCCGGGAAATTTCCCCACACCTGGCCTTTTCCCCCGGGAAAAAGAATTTAACACAGGGGAGGGAAATTGCTTCCCCCGTCATGCCGAAAAAATCGAAGTTTTGGCTTTTTTCCCCACCAACTGCAAACCGGAAAAAACCCTGGGGGGACGGGGAATGGGGGAAAAAAAAGGTTTTTCCCGGGGCTGCAAAAGAGGAGGGGGTGGTCCCAAAAAACCCCCTTCTTGGGCCCCACCCGTTTTCAATCGGTTTTGAAAAGGTTTTCCTTTTAAGTTCCCCCCTTTCCAAACCCACCTTTTAAAAAAATTCCCCAAAATGGCCCGGAAAAAAAGTGGGGGATGCACTTTTAAACATTTTCCCAAAAAAAAGCCCCGGGAAAACCCTCCTCGATTTTCCCCGCGGCAGAAAAAGGCCCCCCCCCCCCCCAACCCCACTCTGAAAAAGCGGAAAGTTTTTTCCCCCCGTTTGGGAATTTCCAGCCCTTTCACCCCGTTGGGGCCGGGCTTTTATAAACCCGAGAAAGGCCCCCCTTAACGATTTTTTTTATGAACCCCCGGGGGACAGGGGTAAAATTTCCCCTTTTGTAAAAATTTTAAAATTTAGCCAGTGGCGCTCCCCTGCGTGGGCACCTGCCTTTTGTTGAGGCCATTTTGAAGGGGGCCCCCCGTTTTTTTTGTCAGTCCCCCCCCCAGGATTTTTCGGGAAAGAAAAAAACTCCATCCCACTTCCCCCTTCCCTGCCCCGGAAAAGGAAGCTGAAAAAAACTGTTCCAGGGGGAAGGGGGGCCCGGAAGGGCGGGGGCCACACCCCTCGCGGCCACATGAGTCCCCCCCGGGGGGGATTGAAAAGGAGGAGGGGGAAAATTGGGGGCAGAAAAACCAATTTTTCCCCCGGTGGGGAAAAAAGGGGGATTTTCTACCCCCGGGGAAAGAAAGGAAAGGAAACAAGGAAAACAGCCTTTGGGGGAAAGGGAGGGTGGAGAAGAAGGAAAAAAAAGAGGGGGAAAGGGGTGGGCCCGCAACACCGTGGGGGAGTAAAAACCGGGAAAAGGAAGGGGAGGGGGGCCCCCCCGGGGTCGCTTTATGCAAAAAGGCCCCCAAACAAGCGGAATTTTTCCCCGGGTATGGGGCCCGCCCCAAAAAGTCCCCGCACCGGCGAGGATTACTTCTGGCTTCCCCCACCCCCCAAAAAGGGGAAACCCCCCCCCTAAACCCGGCCCCAAAAAAGGGGAAACCCCTTTTTTTTTCCCAGCTTAAATTGGGGAAGGGGGGGACAAACTCCCAAATTTCTAAAAGGGAAAAACCCCCCCAGTTTTGGCCGCTGCCAAAGTGGGGGCAAAACCCCCCCCCTCCCCCTGACAAAGGGCCAAGCGGGGGGGTTTTGTTCACCCCTCCCCGTCTTACCCGCGCTGCCCCATTTGGGAAAAAGGGGGGGGGGGTTTGGAAGGAAATTTAAAACCCGCCCCCTCAACCAAAACAAAACCCTTTCCCCCAGCCCTTGAAGAGCCATCCCTTTTCACCCCCTAAAAGGAAAAAAAAAAGGGCAGTCCCCCCCACAACAGCAAGCAAAACAGCAGACCTGGAGGGAGAAAACCCTGAAAACCCAAAAGGTTTGGGGGGCCTAATTGGAAAAGCCCCTCCCTTGGGCCAAACCCCCTTTTTAAAATTCCCCCTGGGGCCAACTTTGGGCCCAAAACCAAACAGAAATTGGGGGCCCACAATTGCCCCATTTTTTCAGTGGGGAAAAGCCCGTCCTGCCCCCCCAGTTAAAATGGGGGGCATCAAGCGGGGGTTTTTATGCGGCGGGGGCCCCCCCGTTTTTCCCCCAAAGGGGAAAAACCCCATGTCCACGGGAAAAAAAGTGGGAAAAAGCCCGACCCCTTTTTCCAAAAATCTCACCCTGTGGGGTCAAAATGATCCCAAGAACGGTGAGAAAAAAATCCCAGAACCACACGGGGGGATCTAGTGAATGACCTGCAGAGAACTGGGACCATCGTAACAAAGGCTACCATCAGTAACACACTCTGCTGCCAGGGACTCAGATCCTACAGCGCCAGATGTGCCCCCCTGCTTAGGCCAGTATATGTCCGGGCCCATATGAAGTTTGCTGGAGAGCATTGTGATGATCTAGATGAGTATTAGGAGAATGTCATATGGTCATATGAAACCAAAGTAGAACTGTTTGGTAAAAACACAACTTGGCGTGTTTGAAGGAGAGAGAATGCTGAGTTGCATCCAAAGAACACCATACCTACTGTGAAGCATGGCGGTGGCAACATCATGCTTTGGGGCTGTTTCTCTGCAAAGGGGCCAGGACAGCTGATCCGTGTACATGAAACAATGAATGGGGCCATATATCGTGAGATTTTGAGTGCAAACCTCCTTCCATTAACAAAGGCATTGAAGATGAAATGTGGCTGGGTCTTTCAGCATCACAATGATCCCAAGAACACCGCCAGGGCAATGATGGAGTGGCTTAATAAGAAGCATTTCAAGGTCCAGGAGTGACCTAGCCAGTCTCTAGATCTCAACCCCATAGAAAACCTGTAGAGGGAGTTGAAAGTCGGTGTTGCCCAGCGACAGTCCCAAAACATCACTGCTCTAGAGGAGGTATACATGGAGGAATGAGCCAACATACCAGCAACAGTGTGTGCCAACCTTGTAAAGACTTTCAGAAAACTTTTGACCTCTGTCATTTCTAACAAAGGATATATAACAAAGTATTGAGATGTGCTTTTGTTATTGACCAAATATTATTTTCCACCATAATTTGTAACTAAACTCTTTCCAAATCAGACAATGTGATTTTCTGGATTTGTTTTCTCAATTTGTCTTTTATAGCTGAGGTCTACTTATGGTGTCAATTACAGGCCTCTCTCATCTTGTTAAGTGAGAGAACTTGCACAATTTGTGGCTGACTAAATACTTTTTTTCCCCACTGTATATGTCAACTGGTAGTTGCTATGAGGAGGACCTCTCCACATTTTGCTTTTCTTTGTTAATTTTGACCTCAATAACAGCTATTTGTACATTAAATTCCTACAACTTGTGACTGCTTTGAGTATGTAACAAAAGGAACAAGAAGAGTATTAGTGCCAGGCTCGCTTTCCAAAACACTCTTTAAAAGACTCAAAACTACATAATATCCAAACATATTTCTTTTTTAAGAATTTTCCTTGTTTCTTTCAAGCTCAGATTTTCATGGTTTTATGGAAACATGGTAAGATATTTTTATTTTTAAATCTGAAAAAAAATCCAAGTAATTCCTGAAGACTGCAGAGATATTTTTAATCTTATAAAGAGAATTTATAACTTTCATTTCTAAAATAATCTTCAATTGTCGCCCTAGATGAATCTTTGGACATACATAAAGAACACCCTTATTGTTTAATAAAACATATAACATTAAGGAAGTCTTTTGTTGAAAGAACAGGAATGAGTCATGACTCTTGAGGTTATTTAAGAATATCAGGTTGTACAAAATCTTTGATAGACAATTTTACACATATGTTAAAAACTATTTTAATATTGATATAGGTCCAAGTAGGAATTGTTTCTCATGTTCTGACTCTTTGGATATGCTTGTAGCATTAGATGTGAAAAACAAGCAGCAACATCAACAAGGACTTTACTCTGCATTTAAAATCTAGAACTGAAGAAAGCAGAATAGTACACAAAATGTTCATATACTCGTTCCATTTTATGAAAATTCAAGCTTCCACCATGTTTAAAATTCATACATTAATGCAATCTTAACAAAAAGATAAAGTTAAATGTTTCATGTATGTATGAAAGGGTTAAGCACAAATCACTGAAAGTTGGAATATATTTACAGCATGTCATTGAAAAAAACTATACCTACTGATACAAGGGCAGGTTAAAACTAGAGATGGGTGAATAGATTCTAACGAAATGGAATTTGTTTAGAATTTCAGGAAAACTTTGGTTCTGCACGAAGCTAAAGTTTAGGATGATTCACGGGAATAAAGCGTCTTTTTTTATTGGCAAAATGGCCATGAGCACATGGCATTACATGGGGCAGAGAACTCGGGGAGGAAGAAAGGAGTAACCTAAATGACATGTGCAGAGATGAAGCCAATCAGAGACCGGCGGGATTCTGTGACATCACAGCCCTATAAATACGGACGCCATCGTAAATCCTCACACTTCTCACTGTGTGTCCTGTCATAAGCATCTAGCTGCTGCTGCTACACTATATTGAACTCATTATAAAACAAACTCGTTTTATCAGCGACTGGTGGGAAAGACCATTACAAGTGTGTGTCATTTGCACACTTGCTACTCAAGCAGCATTATTATCTATCTGGTGCTGCACTATATTGCACTCATTATAAAACAAACTCGTTTTATCAGTGACTGGGGGAAAACTATAAGATATATAAGAGATATTCTCCCTAAAGTCCAGGGTGGGTGTACTTCTGTCCCATATATGCTTAATTTACATCTGGTTGTTCTGTAGGGTATTTAATGCCCAAGGCTTAATTTAACCCCTTGATTGAGGGTTAATTTGCACTAAAATATAGGGTGTCTTTTTTTATTTTGTCACATATACACCTAATTTACATCTGGTTGTTCTGTAGGGTATGTGATACACAAGGATTAATTTAACCCATTGATTGTGGGTTAATTTGCACTAAAATATAGGGTGTTTTTTTTTGTCACATACGGCTAATTTACATTTGGTTTTCTGTAGGGTATTTCATACCAAAGGCTTAATTTAACCTCTTGATTGTGCGGTAATTTGGACAAAAATACAGGGTATCTTTACTTTTTGGTCCTCTATACATCTAAATAGCATCTTGTTTTTCTGTACAATATTTCATACACAAGGCTTAATTTAATTTTTTAATCAAACAGTATGTCAGACAGAGAGGTGGCAGGCCCTTCACATGTGAATGGCAGTGGCATAAACGTTTGTGGAGCAGGCACAGGTCACAGCACAGTAAGGGGACATCGCAGCAGGGGTTACTCGATGAGGCCAGAACAGCTGGTATCATCTAGAGGTCGTGTGTTGACAAGCAACCCAAGGGTTCTTGATTGGTTAACCAGGTCATCCACTTCCTCCCAGATGACATCTGACAACCCCAGGCAAAAGTCATTGGGAACGTCAGACACAACCCTTAGTTAGCATGTCCAGGGAGCGGGTCAGCGGCCCTCACCTGTCCTCAACCCGCCTCTGTCCCATTTGTTTCCCTCAGCTAGAGATCTACTATGTGGTCTGGGCTCAACGCCACTATCAGCGAGGACGAACTCTTTGAGGACAGTCAGCAGCTGCTTGGCAGCGAAGAGGTGGGGCAGACATCCTCTGCTTCTTGCAGTAAGCGGGAAAGTAGTGATGTGGAGAGTGGCATGGGAGGTTTTGTTGCAAGCAGTCAGGCTCTGCATACTGATACTGTTGAGGAGAATAGCAATGTCGGGCAAACACAAATCGATGACGATGTAGCCAATCGCACTTGGGAGGCGGGTGCAGCAAAGGCTTAATCATCATCGTTGGGAGAAGATGGTGTCAGCTTGCGCATCAGGCAGTGGTGCAGCCAGCAAGTCGGTAGTGTAGAAACAGGGTAGAAAACCCGCTTCTCAGATCCAAGAACGTAGGGGCTAACTGAGGCAGCGGCGGTAGTAGTCACTCGGCGGTGTGGCAGTTTTTTGCTAAGACACCAGAGGAGCCGAACATGTGTATATGTAGAATCTGTGGGCAGAAAGTAAAGCTTGGCCGGGGAGCTAACGTTGGCACCACGGCCATGCATCAACACAAGCAGCGTCACCCTCCAGAGGCCTGGGAGAAATTAGTCTCAGATGTGGTGGTCCATCCTGCCACCGCAGCAACAGCAGCAGCACCCAGTGGCACGCATGCCATTCCAGCCAGTCAAGGCTCCACTACCTTTGCCGAATGGAGCTGTTTGTCTTTTCCATCATCTCCCGGTCCAGATGCTCCTGCTCCTCGCCACTCATGGCACCAGCAGTCATTCAACGAGGCGATTTCAAAGAGACAACAGTATGCGTCCAACCATCCTGAGGTGCAGTAGCTGACCATGCTCCTGACCAAGTTGTTGGTACTGCAGTCCCTCCCTTTCCAAGTGGTGGACTCTGCACAATTCAGAGAACTAATGTCTTGTGCTGAGCCGAGGTTGAGTGTTCCAACCCATAATTTCTTTTCCAAAAAGGCAGTACCAGCCCTTCACAAATATGTAGAACAGAAGGTGGGCCAGGCCATGAGCCTATCGGTTTCTTCCAAGGTGCACAGCAGTGCGTACGTGTGGAGCTGTAACTACGGTCAGGGCCAGTACATGTCCTTTACGGCCCACTGGGTGAATGTGCTTCCTGCCCAGCCACACCAACAACTTGGACAGGAGACGCTGTTTTCTCCTCCACGTTGTCAAACTGCTGCTCCTGCGCCAATTTCCGCCTCCTCCTCCACCTCAGCCTCCACAAGTCTAAGTGCTGCTCCATCATACCACATGTTCAGGGCACAGCGGTGTTATGCAGTTCTACACTTGGTTTGCCTGGGCGAACAAAGTCACACAGGGGAGGAACTGCTCCGCGTCATGCAACAAGAAATTGATGTGTGGCTTCCTCCGTGACACATGCAAATCGGAACCATGGTGACAGACAATGGAAGGAACATGGTGTCCGCACTGCACTGAGGAGGGATGACCCATGCGCCCTGCATGGCACACAAGTTCGATCTGGTTGTCAAAAGGTTGCTGAAGTCTTCCACCCATCTACAAGACATTCTAAAAATGGCCAGTAAACTGTGCATGCACTTCATTCATTCCTAAAAAGCCAAGCACACCCTCTTTGAGTTGCAGCGGCAGAACGCTCTCCCCCAACATAGGTTGATATGCGATGTTTCCACCCGTTGGAATTCCAGCCTCCATAGGTTAGACCGTCTCTATGAGCAGAGAAAGGCCATTAACGTTTTTTTGATGATCCAAGCAGACAGGAGTACTCCCCTGTGTAATTTTGATGTCAGCTAGTGGCAGCTCATGCGTGACACATGCTGTTTGCTCAGGCCCTTTGAGGAGGCCACGTTATTTGTCAGTCGCCAGGACTACAGGATGAATAATGTCATTCCACTGCTTCATGTCCTGAACAGATGCTGCAAAATCTGTCTGGTCAGGGTACTGGAAACGTGGCGACTGCATCTCACAGCCATGTGAGTCCGGTGGGGGCTGAACTGGAGGAGGAAGAGGAGGAGGACATTGGAGCACAAGCAGTGTCTGGCGAAAAGAGTAGTTTTTCTACTCAGGTGACAGGAGAGGAGGAGCAGGAGCAGCTGGAGGCGGTAGAGGGAGATAAGGAAGGCGAGGTGGATGACCCCCAAGCACCGTGGCAGTATACAGTGGAGATGGAGGCAGGGAGTCCCTCAGAGTCACTTGCGCAGATGGCACACAGTATGCTGATTTGCCTGGGTAGTGACAGCCGAATAGTCACCATCCGGCAAAGGGATGACTTCTGGCTCTCGTCTTGAACCCTCGCTACCGGTCCAAAATGGGAGCCTTTTTTCCAGGTGGCGAGAAGGAGGAGAAACTGGTGTACTATAGAGAGATCCTGTGTAGTCAGTTGGCCACTGCCTATGTGCGCCATCGTCCATCCTCTGGCAAGTTTGACTGGGGGGTTCCTCATCGCTCATGTACCACTGCCCCGGCTGCTGTGGGGAGGTGGGGGTTAGGAGCAGTAGCAGCTCCATCAGCAGCAGCCTAAGTCTGGAGTCATTGATGAGCAGCTTATTTCACAGGTCTAGAGAGGGGAGTACTCAGCAGCAGAACCTGGAGCAGACCCCAAACCAACAGGTGGTGGCCTACTTGGACAGCGCACTGCCACCCCAGGTAGAAAATCCGCTGCACTACTACAAGCTGGATGGCTGCAACTTGCCGAGTTTGCACTGGAGAAGCTGTCCTGTCCAGCCAGTAGTGTGGCATCAGAGCGGGTGTTCAATGCAGCGGGGGCCACCATTACCCTAAGGAGAACCCGCTTGTCCACCCAAAATGTGGAGAGACTGACCTTTGTCAAGATGAATCAGCCTGGATCAGGTGGATTGGCCAGGATTTCCACTCACCAATGCCTTATGCATCAGATTAGATGAGCCATGACGCCTCCCCAAAACTTTGTGAAATTAGTCTGGATTCTAACTACCTGCCTCAGCCACTATTCTTATGCTGCTATCCGTCTGATGCCACACATCTTCTGCCAGTTGCTCCATCTGCCTCCCACCATCTTAACCAGGGACTGGAATTGCCACCCACATGCACACTCTGTCATTGTGCTACTCTCTTACCTCATGCTGCTGCTGCAGCCGCCACCTCAACAATCTGTCATTGTGCCACTCTCTGACCTCATGCTGCTGTTGATGCTGTCACCTCCACACCGTGTCATTGTGTCACTCTGTGGGCTCCTTTTGTTGCTGCCACCTCCAGAATTTGTCATTGTGCCACTCACTGTCCTCATGCTGCTGCTGCTGTCGATGCCGTCACCTCCACACTGTATCATTGTGCCACTTTGTGGGCTCCTGATGTTGCTGCCACCTCCAGAGTTTGTTATTGTGCCACTCTGTGGCCTACTCATGCTGCTGCCAACTGACTGCTGTCTCACTGGAACACCCTGTGGTTTCCTAATGCTGTTTCCACCCTACACCACTCTATGACGTTGCCACTATGTTTGGTTTTCCCCTTCTTTTCGTCTGTCAGAAGGAATGAAAAGGATCAGGATTGTCTGTTGATTAGCTAGCCAAAATCAGGAGTGGATACAGAACACAGAAGACATGAAAATATCCCATTTACTGGTCATCTCTGTTTTGGATAAACTCCTGTTTGTTTTTGGCTTTAGCAAAACTGATGGATTATTGACCGATTAAATGCGACGCTGACGGATGAAAAGAAGGGCAACATGATCAGTGATGTCAACGCAAAATTACTGCCGACACCCTCTTCACTCTTTCGGGGGGTTTCTACATGTATTAGCATTTAAAAGAACAAGTTCTGTCATAATGTATGGAATCATCTGATGTCGGTGTAAAAGGAGTACGCTCTTTGACGTTATAGTAGGATCTTGGCCCTCAGCTCGGTTCTTTCAAGCTGCCGCTGACGTTACCTTGTCAGGCTGCATTCTCGCTTCCCTTGTTTGGTCAGTTTTGCCTCTGTAAGTGCCCAGGGAATTGAAGAGTGAAGCGATTCTAAGAGCAGCAGCTGTCATGTGTGTGTCATAGTAAAACACAGCATTGTATGAAGACCAAACCACGCTCCCTATGCATATTTGAGCATGACTACAACACCTTACAGGCTCTCTGCAGCCAGGAAATAGCTGATTTTTAATGCGATTCCCCGCAAATAAATTCGGGTAGAAACAATTTTTAACCGAAAATTTGGCGAACTCGGCGAATCGAATTTTTGAGATATTCGCCTATCTCTAGTTAAAACATTCCAGGATGCTGGCAAGCCTCAATGTTATACAAGGGAGGCTGAACAGGTACAAAATACTAATTAATTTTCACTCATGCCATGAGAAAGGTAGATGCTTTGATTTCTAATGTCAATCAATAACCATTAATAGTATTGTGTGTATGTAATAAACATTTTAAAAAACAAAGCAAACTTTAAAAAAAAATTAATAGATACCAATAAAAAAAAAAAATCACATTACAGTATGTATAGAGAATTGCAAAAACACATTAACTGAGTTAAACAAAACAAGCCAAATTATAGATCTTGACATTACACAGGGGAATTAACTTAAAGGAGTTCTCAGGGATTATCTTTTTATTTGTTATAGGGCTCACAACTGTTTCATTTTAAAACTAACTACTACTTTAGATACAAGTGCCAGGTGTTTCAGGGAACAAGCTGCACAAAGATCGTCAGTGGAAATCTCCTGCTGCAATCCTCTAATAGAAATAAAAAGTGTATATATATATAAAAGACGATCGCGCTCTGTTTGCTGTATAAGGTGCCAACTTAATCACAAGCAGTCCCCAAATAATCAAATTCCAAAATATGCAACCCCCATGCAAATAGTATAAAACAGTGTAAAACACACCTGTAATAGTGCAACCACTTCCCCAGAGATTCTCACTGGATGCTCACATCAGCCAGGAACCTCGCGCTAATCCAGGTTTCTGTCCACTTCAATCTTCAGTTGGTGGATTTGTCAGAAATAATATATAAAAACATACAAACAGTGTGGTGTGTTCACCGCTGATACGCCCTGGCCGGTAGCGTGCGGGATCCACACATACAGGCTAACAGACTAGAGTGACGTCACTAAGGCTGTAGCTAACGGAAGCCGAGCAGGCATACAAGACCTACGCGTTTCAGAGAATAACGATCTCCTTCATCAGGTTATAAAGCCTGGCTTAGTCTGGGCCTTATATCTGTTCCATACCCTGTTTGTTACAGATGATGTTACTTAAAAGACATTCAAGAGTACATTTCCCTAACCTTTAATATATTCTACCTCATAAAACAAAAATAATAAATACAATAAATAATGCTGCAATGAAAAACAACAATATGCACATTAATGTGCAAAGGATTAAAACAATCACTGGAATGCTGTCCCCATTTAAAATCCCAAGGGAAAAAAGGAAAAAGTGAGGGAGAGAGAAAGAAAGAAAAATTCTCAGATTTTTTTTTTCTTTTTTTTTTTTAAACAAACAACCTTAAAACGCAAATAGTTCAATATCTGAATTCAAACCATTTGGTATTTGTGAATTCAAATTGAAAATCCACCTTGTTTCTGCTCTGGACATCTTACTTATTAGATCACCCTTTCGCCAGTCCAGTTTCACACTCTCGATGCCAAAAAAGACAGTATTTTCTAATGAACTTTGATGTAGAACTTTAAAGTGTTTTGATACTGGGTGTCCCAGATAGCCTCTTCTTATATTGTATACATGCTCCCTTATGCGGGTGGCTAATGATCGTTTAGTTCTGCCCACATATATTTTTCCGCATGGGCACTTTATAGCATATATTATGCCTTTTGATTGACAGGTTATGAAGTGTTTTATTTCAAACCTTTCCATTCCATTGCAGAATTCTACCATTTTGTTTTTACTACTCATATTAACAGTTTTTACAACCGTAACATTTTCCACATGGAAAAAATCCTTTATGTGCTTCATTCACTCTGCCATTCCCAAACTTATTAGAACGTATAGCGGGGGCTAACATGTTTCCCAAGTTACGAGCTCTTTTAAAAACTACTTTGGGAACATCTGGTAAATATTCCCCCACCATTTTATCCTGTTTCAGAAGATTCCAATGTTTTTTTTATAATTCTTTTGAAAATATTGCTTTGATCATGATATTGAATCACAATCGGAAGACTAGTTACTTCCTCAGAAATTCCTATTTTTCCGGTATTCAGATTTTTCTTTTCTTTTAAAAGTATATTTCTAGGAAATGTTTTTATTTCATTTTTGTTTTTTTCAACATTTTCCCCACAATATCCTCTAGCAATAAATTGCTTCGAAAGTCTGATGGATTCTTCCTCATAATGATGAACATTTGTACAATTTCTGCGTATCCGCAAGAATTGACTTTTGGGTATATTTGATAACCATCTAGTAAGATGGCAACTGGAGGATGGTATGAAACTATTGGTGTCAGTTTTTTATGGTAACTTTTTGTCTGTAGAATTTCTTGTTCTATGAATATAGTAATATCCAAGAAGTTTATAGCGGTTCTACTTATTTCTGAATTGAATGTTAAAAAATATTCATTATTATTAATTTCTTCCAAAAACACATTTAATGATTCCAAAGATCCTTTCCAAATAAATAGAATATCGTCTATAAACCTTTTCCATAAGGCTATATCTTCTCTCAGTTGGCCCCCTGGAAATATTGTCTTTTCCTCCCAACCACCTACATATAAATTGGCATAGCTAGGGGCAAATTTGGTCCCCATAGCTGTGCCCCAAGTTTGCAAGAAATATTGTCCATCATATATGAAATAGTTGTGTTCCAATATAAAAGAGGCACATTCTACTATATAGTCTGTCTGTATATCATTAAAGATGTTACTTTTCATCAAAAAATATTTCAAATTCTCACATCCCTTTAAATGTTGAATTGCCTTTCTGTTAAACGTACTTAGTCTTTGTCGCTAAACTTATTTACATCCAGCAATTAATAGCTTCCCGTGTACTGGACCTTTTGGAATCTTCTGAAACAGGATAAAATGGTGGGGGAATATTTACCAGATGTTCCCAAAGTAGTTTTTAAAAGAACTCGTAACTTGGGAAACATGTTAGCCCCCACTATACGTTCTAATAAGTTTGGGAATGGCAGAGTGAATGAAGCACATAAAGGATTTTTTCCATGCGGAAAATGTTACGGTTGTAAAAACTGTAATATGAGTAGTAAAAACAAAATGGTAGAATTCTGCAATGGAATGGAAAGGTTTGAAATAAAACACTTCATAACCTGTCAATCAAAAGGCATAATATATGCTATAAAGGGCCCATGCGGAAAAATATATGTGGGCAGAACTAAACGATCATTAGCCACCCGCATAAGGGAGCATGTATACAATATAAGAAGAGGCTATCTGGACACCCAGTATCAAAACACTTTAAAGTTCTACATCAAAGTTCATTAGAAAATACTGTCTTTTTTGGCATCGAGAGTGTGAAACTGGACTGGCGAAAGGGTGATCTAATAAGTAAGATGTCCAGAGCAGAAACAAGGTGGATTTTCAATTTGAATTCACAAATACCAATGGTTTGAATTCAGATATTGAACTATTTGCGTTTTAAGTTGTTAGTTTAAAAAAAAAAAAAAAAAAAATCTGAGAATTTTTCTTTCTTTCTCTCTCCCCCTCTTTTTCCTTTTTTCCCTTGGGATTTTAAATGGGACAGCATTCCAGTGATTGTTTTAATCCTTTGCACATTAATGTGCATATTGTTGTTTTTCATTGCAGCATTATTTATTGTATTTATTATTTTTGTTTTATGAGGTATAATATATTAAAGGTTAGGGAAATGTATTCTTGATTGTCTTTTAAGTAACATCATCTTTAACAAACAGGGTGTGGAACAGATATAAGGCCCAGACTAAAACCAGGCTTTATACCCTGATGAAGGAGATCGTTATTCTCTGAAACGCGTAGGTCTTGTATGCCTGCTCGGCTTTCGTTAGCTACAGCCTTAGTGACGTCACTCTAGTCTGTTAGCCTGTATGTGTGATCCCGCACGCTGCCGGCCGGAGCGTATTAGCGGTGAACACACCACACTGTTTGTATGTTTTTTATATATTATTTCTGACAAATCCACCAACTGAAGATTGAAGTGGACAGAAACCTGGATTAGCGCGAGGTTCCTGGCTGATGTGAGCATCCAGTGAGAATCTCTGGGGAAGTCGTGGCACTATTACAGGTGTGTTTTACACTGTTTTATACTATTTGCATGGGGGTTGCATATTTTGGAATTTGATTATTTGGGGACTGCTTGTGATTAAGTTGGAACCTTATACAGCGAACAGAGCGCAATCGTCTTTTTTATATATATACACTGTTTTATTTTAAACTTTGTAATTCATACTTAATAAAAATTATTCTGCTGTCTTACTGTGCAGAACCAGGCAAAGAGCCCTGTCCTCTCTTCCCCGTACCTCCTGCATACCACGTGACATTCATTGATCATCTGTCTTCAATGAATGTTTTGTCATCACTTAGTGAGTGTGATTTGAAGTCAGGCTCAGCTCAGAAATGCTCCCCTGTGGTGGGTGTGACCTGAGCAGTGAATGATCTGGCTGCATTCTCTCTTGCCAGCCTGAAGTTTGAAAGTGAATAGAACTAATTACTTTAGAGTAATTACAGAGGAGGAAGAACTGGCTGTTTCAGTCTTTGAGTCTTGCTTGCAGTGATTAGAAACATTATTGGGAGCAGAGGACAACAGATCAGAGCTGGGGGGTTGTTTACTGCTGTCATGAAAATGATGTCTACAACTATGTACAATTTGCATAGTGACTCATGAATCTTAGCTATCAACATTATCATGACAGCAAATACAAAAATGTCTTGCAGGGATAACTGTGGAGAGAAGTCCCAGATTGCAGTGCAGCCTGGGAGTTGTAGGAAAGAAATGCTGGAGAATTACTGGTATTCCAACAAGCAGTAGGTCGCGCTACAAAAAAGTAGATGATATGATAGATGAATAAAGTCAAAAGTAAAAAAAAAACAAAAAAACACACACGAAGGTAGTATATATATATTTTTTTTTTTTTGGGGAGGGGGTTAAATATGAGTAAAGACTATTGAATAATCTTTGTTAGGAACTCGTTCTTATGGCATTTACTGTGTGGTATAGTCACATTTCAGTGGGTACAGCAGGGTATGGAGAATCCTCTGGGCCACTGGGAGCATAGATGTATTGATATGGAGACCCCACAAGGGAGTGAAGTTTATGGGGTCCTTGGTCTTAATGAACTGATTAGAAATAGAGGCATAAAGTTTATTAAATCACTGAGGTCGTAGGTCATTGGACAATTAATCCAGACCAGCAAGCATGCATGCCCTAGGGAATGCATGCATTCATATACAGGAATGTGGGTAGGAGTGAGGGCAGGTGAGTACACAGCAACAAGTACATGGCAGGAACTGGGACAGAAACACAGCAGGGACATGGCCATATTCACGGACCAGAACGAGGACCGTGGCATGATCCATGACAGTACAAGCCCCCTCTTCCTTCAAATTAACAGAAATGACATCCCACATAGGTCAGGGACCCAAAACTACTCTGGGAGCAACCCCAAAAACCAACTACAGGCTCACTGATTGCAAGTACCGGGACTACCTAGAACAGGAGGTGCACCAGAGAAACAAACAGGGCACTAGGCAGGATAGGGGAGGCACAGGGCAGGACCATAAGCCAGGTGGGTACAGAAGCTCTGGGAAAGCCCAGCGGGTACAGAAGCTCTGGGTGAGGCCATGAGCCAGCGGCTACAGAAGCTTTTGGGTGAGGCAAGGTCAATTCGGCAGAATCCATGGCTCAGTTCATTCTGTCATGTTTCAACAGGTACTGCAGACACTGACATGTTGAACACCAGGTATTGGTCCACCACAAGCATAGGTATGGAGACAAGGCAAGGGAGCAGGGGTTTAAGGGTTCCCCGGTCTTCACTGTAGCCCGCTGCAAAGCCAGACAGACTCAGCTGCGGGGAACCATAGCCAGGACACTACGGGGTTAAATGTTAGGCTGGAAGCAGAGTCCTAGACAAGTAGCTGGCTGACATGACTGAAGGTAGCAGCAGAATCAGAAGCACAGGTATCAGGCAGACAGGACGACAGGTAACAGCATGGCTAAACAGATGTCGAACAGGTGACAGGATGACGGGAAAAAGCAGGGCTAAACATACGCAGACAGGCATAGTTACAGGTAACAGCCCTAACAAAGAGGTCAGGAGCTCAGATGGACATTCATGAACTGACCAGGAACAGAGGCTAGAAGTTCCTTATATCACTGGAGGTTGTGGGTCATTGGACAGGTAATTAGGTCACTGTCCCTTTAAACCCAGACCAGCGCGTGCACACGTGCTTTTGAGAGCACATGCAGTCATAGACAGGAACGCAGACAGCAGCAAGAGCGAGGACTGGTTAGCACACAGCAACAAGGGACATGGCAGAGACCAGGACAGAGGCACAGCGGAGATATGGTCATGGCCACTGCTCAGAACAGGGACCGCAGCATGAACCGTGACAGGTGTAAATGACATTATATCTATCTTTGTACAAGTCCAATGATACCATATTTTCTGAGTTTTTATTATCTTTTAGTACTTTAAAAAAATTTAAAACGTTTTCTATTTTTTACATTTATGTTGCAGTGCTATTATCTGCAACCAATCCCTTTTTTGTTTTTTTCATCTATAGTCCAAAAAGTGGGGAAATTTTTTTGGGGTTAAAGGTTTTAATTTTTTTATGGGTAACTAGAGATGAACGAAATTCTCAAAAAATTCGATTTGGCTGATTCGTCAATTTTTTCCCAAAAATGTGGTTCATTCAGAATTTATTTGCGTTTTAAAACAGCTATTTGCTGGCTGCAGAGAGCCTTATGGTGTCATGCAGAAATATGCATAGGGAGCGTGGTTTCGTATTGAAATGATGTTTTGGATTTAGCATGAAAACGAAATTTAACGGGGCACCACTCTTAAAATGTTTCCCACACTTAATTATCTGGGCATTTACGGGGTAAAAAACTGACAAATAACTGAAGTGGTAATGAGCCTGACGGGGGTTAATGTCGCACTGTAGAAAGAACTGAGCGAGGGCCAAAGCCCCATTTAAAGTTTTAAAGGCGCCCCTCCTTTTAAAACCATCATAAAAATGATTCCACAGATTATGTTTAAAACCTGTTTGTTAAACGCTTATACTTGTAGAGCAACAAAGATTTCCCTTTATTCATTTTAAGGTAAAACACCTTTGAAATCAGCTTGTGTATTTTTTCATAAAACAAACACTTTCCCTTTTTTGGAGGTTATTTTTTTGGGGATATTGTTCTCTGCCCCAAAGGATTTATTTTTTCAATTTGAAATACATGGGTATATGTAGAATCTGTGGGCAGAAAGTAAAGCCGGGGCTAGGGCCCTTAATGTTGGCCCCGGGGCCCCCGCTCAACATATGCAGATTCCCCCACCAAAGTGGCCTAGGAGAAATGTGTTCAGTTTGTGGTGGTCCATCTTTGCTAGGGGCCCCCTTTCCCCAAAAATTTCAGGAGTCAAAGTCCCCCACCCCCTCCCAAAAAGGGGAAAGTTTGTTTGTCTTTCCCATCATTTTCCCGCCCCAAAGAGGTCCGATCCTCGCCACTTTTTCCCCGGGCCAGTCGTTCAAAAGGGGGTTATTCCCAAAGGAAAAGCGTATGAGTCCAGCCACCCTACGGCCCCGAAGCTGCCCGTTCCCTTGTCCAATTTGGTGGGTACTGCATTCCCTCCCTTTTCAAGTGGTGGATTTGCACCATTCAGGAATTGAGGCTTTTTCCCCCAACCCGGGGGTGGAGAGTCAGTGCAGGGGGGGGCCATAGTTACTCCAAAGAGAACTTGCTTGCCCACCCGAAATGTGAGGGACTCACCTTTGTAAAGATGAATCAGGCATGGATAAACCCGGGGTTTTTTCCCAACCCAATGCCTGATGCATCAGTTTAAAGATCAGCCATGCTGTCCCCAAAACTTTGACAAAAAATTTGGGATTCTTCTGGCTACCTGCCATCTATTATTTGTTTGCTACCTGTCTAATGCCAACATCTGCCAGCTGCTCCTTTCCCAAACCCAAACCATCTTTCCCGGGATTTGGTATTCCCACCCACCCCCCCACTCTCACTGGGCATTATGTACCCCCTTCGGGATGCTGTTTCCCAAAACCTACCTCAGGTCTCCTCTTGCTGCTGCGGGTCACCTCCAGGTTTATGTCACCATGTCCCCTTCTTGATTGATGCTGTGCCACCCCCTCATTATTTTCCCCTAGCTCCCTACCTAAAAATTAAATTTATTGTGCCATTTTCCCCTTCCTGATGTTGCTGTCCCTTTTTGCTGCCGCCACCAAAAAAAACGGGTGTAATTGTCCCCAATCGTGGCCTACCCCTTTCCTGCTGCCACCCCCCAAAAATCTGTCTTTGTGCCACTCTGTAAACAAACTCATCAAGTGCCCCCTCTCACTCAACCCCCTGGGGTTTTCTTAATGCTGTTTCCCCCCTCCCCCAAATCTACGTTTTTGGCCCCTATTTTTATTTTTTCCCACCTTTTAATCTGTCGAAGTAGTGTTGAGCGATTTTTATCGCCCAAAGTTGAAATGGCAAGGTTTTTATGGTGATCGAAATTTCCGATCATTCGAAAATTTAAGGTTAAATCTGGCATCTTCTTTTAAAGATCGCGCCTTTTTGGGCGCTTCCTGAAATTTTTGGGCCCGGGCCAAAGCAAATAAATATTATAAAATAGTGCAGGGTGAGATGGGGTTGTGCGAGGTCATGATGGGTGTGTAGGGTTTGGGATTGGCGGGAAAAAATCACAGACCTCTTTTTTTAAAAGGGGAACAGCGTTTCCTGTTTCAGCCTCGTGTCTTTCAGCGTCTCATAGGGAAAGGCGTTCGCTCTGCTGGGGCCCACACAGCCACCCGAAAGTAGTCAAATTTTGAAAAATGAAAACCTCTGCTTTTTGCTTTTGCCCTTTCCCAATTTTATTTTGATTAGAGATTTTAACTTTTTTATGTGTTAGCTAGGGAATTTTTAAAGCGGGCATTCCCGCTGAAAAGGGTCACGGCGGAGGGCGGGGGGGGGGGGGGGCCCCCGCGGGGAAACGGGACAAGCCTTTCTTAAAAAACTTTGGGGATAAAGTTCCCCAAGGGAACTTAGTGTAGATATTGTAGTGAATTCTTTTTTATTAAACAGTTTGCTATTGAAGTATTTCTGGATATTGGGCAGTCGGAACTTATATTGGTTAAAATCATTTTAGAAAATGAGGTCTCTTTGTTAGCTGCAAAACTCATTTTAATTACCCAGTATACTTTTTCCAGTTTGGTGAAAAAATTTTCCCCTTTACACCTGTGCTGTTTATATTTCAACCTTCCCATTTAAAATTAAATCCACCCAAATCTTGTAGTCAGCACTAGCACGGGTTTGGGGTTTGTTCCCAAAAAATTTCCGTTTTATGCCGAAAACATCACATTTAGTGTTTTTTGATTTTTGCGCCCCAGTACTTTTTCTTTGACGCGGGCACCCTAGGGTTAAATTTAATCCCGAAATTTCTATATTCACCCAGGTAAATTAAAAGGTGAAAAAAATTACGTTTATTATATAAAAAACATAACAGTTCGGGTTTTTTGCTTTTGCGCCCCCAAAGAAATTTTTATTGCGCAGAAATCTAGTAAATTTTAAAAAACAGAATTTATTTTCCCCAAACGGGTAAATTGAAAGGTGAAAAAAATACAGTTTTTAATCAAAAAATAACATTTTACGTTTTTTTTGACTTTTGCGCCCCCATTTAATGTTCATTGAGCCAGCATTTTAGTAAATCTTAAAAACAGCAATTTTATATTCACCCAAGGTGAATTGAAAGGGTCAAAAAATACATTTTTATTATATTCAAAAACATAACATTACGTTTTTTTGCCCTTTGGCAACCCCAGAAAGGGTTCTTTGGGACGAAAGAAATCTACTTTAAATTTTTTTAAAACAGAAATTTTTCTATTTTTCACACAGGGGGAATTGAAGGTTTGAAAAAAATACAGTTTATTTTTCCCAAAACAAAAACATTTACGTTTTTTTTAAATTTTGGCCCCCAGTACTGTTCTTTTACGCACCCTTAAACGTAAATTTAAAAACAGCAATTCTATATTCACCCAGGTAAATTTGAAAGGTGCAAAAAAATACGTTTTTTATTTCAAAAAATTTAAACTTTTAAAGTTTTTTTTGACTTTTGCGCCCCCAGTACGTTCATTGCGCGTTCTACGAAAAATCTTAAAACAGAAAATTATATTTCCCACAGGTAAAATTTTGAAAGGTGCAAAAAATACTTTTTATTATAAAAAAACAAAACCAGTTCGTTTTTTTTGTTTTTTTGCCCCAACCCAGTATGTTCATTAACGCCAGCATCTCGTAAATTTTTAAAACAGCAATTCTATATTCACCACAGGTGAATTGAAAGGTGCAAAAAATTTACATTTTTATTTTTTTCAAAAAAAATTAACAGTTAGTGTTTTTTGCCCTTTTGCGCCCCCAGTATGTTAATTGACGAAAGCTTTCTACGTAAATTTTAAAAAACAGAAATTTCTATATTCACCAGGGTAAATTTGAAAGGTGCAAAAAATACGGGTTTTTTTATTCAAAAAAACATTTACGTGTTTTTTGACTTTTGCGCACCCAGACTGTTCTTTGACGCAAAATCTACGTAAAACTTAAAACAGCAATTCTATTTTCACCCCGGGGTAAATTTAAAAGGTGAAAAAAATTTCCCGGGTTTTTATATCAAAAAACATAAAATTTAAGTTTTTTTTGACTTTTGGGGCACCCAGTATGTTCTTGACGCAGCATCTACGTAAATTTTAAAACGAAATTTCCCTATATTAAACACAGGTGAATTAAAAAGGTGAAAAAAAATAAAAGGTTTTTAAAAAATTAAAAAACAAACATTTTACGTGTTTTTTGATTTTTGCGCACCCGGGTAGGGTTTTTAAACCCCAGATCAAAGTAAATCTTTAAAACGAAAATTCTTTTTTCACCACAGGTGAATTGAAAGGTGCAAAAAAAACCGTTTATTATATCAAAACAAAACAGATACGTGTTTTTGACTTTTGGCACCCAGTACTGTTCATTGACGCAAGATTACGAAAAATTTTTAAAAAACAGCAATTCATATTTAACCAAGGTGAATTAAAAAGGGGGCAAAAAAAACGGGTTTTTTATATCAAAAAAAACAGTTACTTGTTTTTTGATTTTTTGGCTAAACCCGTACTTTTTCATTGAGCGGCTTTACTTTAAATTTTAAAAACGCAATTCTATATTCCCCAAAGGGTAAATTTGAAAGGTGAAAAAAATACATTTTTATTATATAAAAACATAACATTTTACGTGTTTTTTTGACTTTTGCGACCGTACTGTTCATTGACGCAGCATTACGTAAATTTTAAAAACAGCAATTCTTATTCACCAAAAGGTAAATTTAAAAAGGTGCAAAAAAATCCCGTGTTTATAGGGAAAACATAACAGTTACGTTTTTTTTGACTTTGCGCCCCAGTACTGTTCATTGACCGGGGGGCCTTCTACTTTAAATTTTAAAAAACAGAAAATTCTATATTCACCACAGGTGAATTAAAAGGGTTGCAAAAAATCCCAAATTTTTTTACCAAAACATAACAGTTTAGGGGTTTTTTTTTGGAAATTTTTCCCCAGTCCAGATTTTTTGATAGGAAAATTTTCCCATTTAAAATTTTGGGAATCCAGAATTTTTTTTTTTGGTTAAGGGATTGAGTTTTGCTGTGTTTTTGCCGTCTTTTAATAGAGCCCTTTCCCAAAAACTATTCCAAAACCTTAAAAAAAATTTTTTATTTTTCTGGACATGGAGGGAAATGAGGTGGAAGGGGCCCAAAGAGGGGGGTTAGCACTTGGAGTTAGGGGGTTTTGGGAGGGAAGGGTTTTTACCTTTCCAAGTCCCGGGGGGGGGCGACAAAAAGAAGCAGGGGGGATCTCGTTCCCAGGGACCGTCAGGCCTGTCATGTTTGGGTCAGGGCCCTGGGGAATTTAAAAGAAAACGAACATCGTCCCCAAAATCTGTCCTTCAGGGTTAATGAACCTGCATCTAGCAGTTTACCCCCTCGTCCTCCCAGTCACGGCCAAAAAAATGTGTCTCAGCATCTTCAGCTCGCCCAAACATAAAAGCAGCCCAAATGTAAAATCTGTTCCCCAACCACTGTGGAAAATCCATTGTCTGAAGCCCTCTTTGATGACAAAAATGCGGTTTGGGGTCGAAGGCATTTTAAAAAGATCAAGGGGATGATTTAGCTGTTTGGGACGCCCGGGTTATGTTTGCCACCAGGGGAAAGGTAAAGGGAAAGCCGGTCAATCGGAAAAAAATTCCCGGGGGGTTTTGGGGGGAAAAAGCCTTGCAGTCCCCCTTGCTTTTTGCCGCGGGCTTTTTGGATGCAGAAAGTCGGGAAGACCAAGCCCCCTGTGTTGATGATGAGGGTTGAGGGAACGGACATTGCGGATCCCCCTGGTTTTTTCCCGCAGAATTTGCTTGCGAGGCTTAAATCAGGGGGACGAGGAGGAAGACGATGGGGTAGTTGCCCAATAGGGGTCCCGCCAAAAAAAGGGGAGAGGGCGGTCGCGGGAAGTCCGCTGTTATGATTCCGCCGCCCGGTCAGCCCCAAAACCCAGGGCTTGGGTTAATCCCCGCCCAAAAAGGTCCAGGCCCTTCACCCCTGGGCCTTTTTTGGGCAAGCCTTGATTCCCCCCAGCGATTTTCATATGCCCCCTTTTGCCGTAAACGCAAAGTAGAGGCAAGCCCTTAAGGGGTTTAAACCACCCCCAACATGTCTATTAAACATGCAGGGGAAGCATGAGTTAAATGGGGGAAAAAACACTTGGCCCAAAAAAGGCCAGCCGACCCCGGGGCCTAAAAACCACTGTCACACCCTCTTTTCCCCGCCCCCTCCTTTCCGCCCCCCACCAAGCTTTTCCTCCGTGCCCATGTCTCTCAGAGTCTTGATCAGGGGATCAGCCCCGTTCAGCCTCCCCGTCGCCCGGTTTTCCCTCCACCACCCCCAGGAACCCACCCTACCCCTTCCCCTTTCCGCCTTTTTTGACAACCTGCACGCCGTACAGCGGCCAGTCTAGCAGCAGCCTTCTGTCTTCCATTTTGGGACAGAAGAAACACTTTAACCCAAACCATCCCAAAACCAAAAACCTGAATGTCGGCATTGCCAGGCTTTTTGGGCCCTTTGGAAAAAGTTGCCTTTCCCTCTGGTGGGGCACAGTTTGGGGTTTCCCCCAAGTCTGGCCCCCGCCTGCCCCCCAAAACCAGATGCCGAAACAGGGATTTTTTTGCCAGAAAAACCGTCCCTGCCCCGGCAAACCCCGTGTCATCTAAAATTTCAAGGCCGGTTTTTCCCGATCTTTGGGGTCCGGAAAAAAAGTCCCTTTTCACCACGACCCTTGGGAAATAGTAAAGGGACGGCCAAGGCCCCTTTATCTCATTTACGTCATGGGTGAGCTGGGTTTGGGTGTCTTGGGGGTGACGGTGGCTCTCAGGCTCGGCGACGCTCTTCAAAAATGCCGGGATGGGGCGGGCTCTTTCCCCCAAGGTCCCCTGGTGGGTTCCCCCGCCCGAGGGCACCGGCCCCTGTTGAAAAATTTAAATTTCCTTGGAGACCGTTTCCCCCACACAGGGGTTTGGGGGGCTGTGGACCCGGGTCTAAGCAAAAGAGCCCCAGCGGTGGCTGGGTGAAAAAAAAACCCTTTTGCCAAAGGGAAGGTGGTGTGCGATAAAGGGGGAAAAATTTCTTTCCGGCCCCCTTTAAAATCGGTTGGCTGGAGAACATCCCTTGCCCGGCAAATGTCTTTAAACTTGTGTCCGAAATTTCTAAAGAGCTACCCGGGGGTTTTGGGCCCGCATGCAAAAAGGTTTGAATTAGCCCCATTCCCCCCCCTGTTCATCCGCCTGGCTGGGGTTGCGCGTCGCTAGGCCTCCCCGTAACCGTCTAAATTTTTGGGGGCGTGGCAACCCCGCGGGAAATTTCCCCCTACATGCCCCCAAACGAGTTTGGCCAAAAGGGAAAGCCCCTTTGCGTACGGGGAAATGAAACATGGCCCGAAAAGCAGCGGGCGGGCCTCGGGGTGTTGAACCCCCGAGAGTGGGAAAGGGAGGTGAAAGGCTCTGCCCCCATCCTTGCCCCGGTTTTTAAGAAGCCCCCAAAATGGTCAGTGCGGGAAAAAATGGGCCCTTTTTTGTTAAGCCCGAGCATTGTGGGATTTTAGTTCCGGGAAAACCCATCGTTTGGACACTCTGAAACAAACAGGGCCGCCCGGCCCGGGGGAGGAGACGGACACAGATGCGGAAAGGAGCCTTTCCCCTCCGTTTTAAATCCACAAGGCCCCCCACAGTTTTTACAAAATTTTATCGGTTTTTTCATTAGGCCGTGGTTCGGGGGTCCGAGCTAGGCAAGGTTGGGGGATTTAGCTCTCAGGGGGGCATCATTCAGGGAAGCCAAAGGGTGTGTTGAAGCTGTGCCGGAGGGAGCGGAGGAGGGGGAGGAGGAGGTAAATTTCCCAGGGAACCCTGTTACCGGTCCTGCCTTTGGAAAAGAGGTTGGCGCGCTTTGAGGAGGAGGAGGAAGATGAGGAAGATCAGTTTTCTAGTGCCCCTCGACCCGAGGCTTGGGAAAACAAGGCTCCATCCCCTAAAATGAAATGCTTGGTTTCTCCATTTCCTCCCCAAAATGATCCCCGCTTTTAAAGGGCCCTCAAAATGAACAACAGTTATGGGTGGCCCCCCTCCCGGATCCCGGGACAAAACAAAAATTTTGCACTTTTTTTTTCCACCCACCCCAAAAAGGATTAAAAGCAGGAAATGGGGGGCCTTGCTTTATTGGTCAAAAACTGGAGACATCTGTTGCGTCTGCTTACACGGCCCCCAAATGTCAAGGTGGAACAAAATCGCGACGTTTACGGGAGTAGAGGCCCAAATAGGGTTGCGGCAGCAGCAGGCAAAAGGGGGCAAAAAGCTAATGGGTGACCTTGGGGATTTTTGTTTACCCCCCCAAACCCAAAGCATGCAATGCAGGGCCCCATCCAACCCCACAGAGATCAGCTTTAAAATCATGGGTGACGACTTTTTCTGCTTTCAACACGTGTTTTTGCATGTGGGTTTCCGGGGGCCCAATAGACCCTTTTGGGGGATCAAAAAAAGGGTTTTTGGGGCCCCAGCTGGCCCCGTCACGCCATAGAGGTGTTGTCCCGCCCAGCCCGCCAGCGTCCCTATCTGAGCGGACCTTCAGCACAGCTGGAGGAGTAAATTAAAAGAAAAACGCTTTCCGGTTTCCACAGATAATTTTGGGTCGTTTGGGCTTTTATCAAAATGAATCAGGCAAAGGAAACTTGATGATGTTGTGGCCCCCCAAATTTCCGGGGGTCACCGATTTTGTTCCGGTTTTAAATTTACATTCCTTTTCAAAAAGAAATGGTCCTCTTTAAAAATTTTTTTTTAAAATTTATCATTTCTTACTGCCCAAATTTTTTTTCTTTTTTTCCCAAAAAGTTCATTTTTATGGTTTTTCTTGAGGAGACTGTTTAAAAAAACAGAAGGGTTTTATACAACCCGTTTTTCCAAATTTTTTAAATTTTTTCTTAAGAATTTTCGCCCTTGTCAAAAGGTTTTGAGGTCATGTTGCTTTTTGAGGGTTTCCCCAACAATAATCCCCGGTCCCTTTTGGGAAAAGAAAAGGATTCCCAAGTGTGCATTTTCCCTCAAAAATTTTTAAAAGTGGCTGGGAAGTCATATTTATAAATTTTTTGGGGTCTTGGGTTGCTGTGAGATACGTATAATTTTTGGTCCTTTGAATAGAAATGTGGCTTCTAAGTGGCATTTTTTCCCCCACAATTTTTAAATGGTGAGAAGTCATTTTTTAATTTTTTGGGGCATGCTGCTTTTAAATCAGCAATACTAAAGATCCTTTTAAAAAACATGTTGTTTCTAACAAAACATTTGTTCTTCACAATTACCCCAAAATGGAAACAAGGGTCATGCTTTTTAATTTTGGGGGGGATTTTCGTGACATGCAGTATTTCTACAGGTCCTTTCTAAAAATGTTGTTTCCCAACAGGGCATTTGTTTTTTCAATTGACCAAAGTGGTCCCAAAGGGGCATGCTTTTAATTTTTGGGGGCAATTTTGCTGTGCTTTCAGCTATAAAAAAAAGGTCCAATTTTTAAAAATTTTTGTTTCTAAAAGGCATTTGTTCTTCACAATTGAAAAAAAGTGGCTCAAGGGGGCATGCTTTGAATTTTTGGGGGCCCTTTTGCTGTGACATTGCAGCTTTTACTTTCAGGTCCCATTTAAAATGTTGTTTCTAACAGAAAAATTTGTTCTTCACAATTGGGCCAAAGTGGGTCAAGGGTCATTTCTTTTTTAAATTTTTTGGGGGGATTTTGGTGAATGCAGCCCAAAATTTCGGTCCTATTCTAAAAATGTTGTTTCTAAAAGACATTTGTTTTCAAATTGCCAAAATGGCTCAAGGGTATGCTTTTAATTTTTTGGGGGGATTTTGCTGTGACATGAGTATATAAAAGGTCCTATTCTAAAAAAAGTTGTTTCTTTTCAGACATTTGTTTTTTTCACAATTGACCAAAGTTGCTCAAGGGCCCTGCTTTTAATTTTTTTGGGGGGATTTTGCTGGACATGCAGCTATTATACAGGTCCTATTTTAAAAAAAGGTTTTTTTAACAGCATTGGGTTTTTCACAATTGACAAAAGTGGTCAAGGGTCATGCTTTGAATTTTTTGGGGGGTTTTTTTCTGTGACATGCAGCATTTCTACAGGTCCTTTTTCTAAAAAAAATGTTGTTTCTAACAGACATTTGTTCCACAAATTTTCAAAAGTGGGGTAAGGGTTTATGGTGCTGTCAGGGAAAACAGGAAAAAGGGAGGACATGTTAAAGGAAAAAATTGCAAAATGACTTGTTTTTGCAAGATCTTTAACATAAACTATTTAATTTCCCCGTATTGAGACAACCCATTTTAAAAACAAAAGAAAAAAAAAGAAACAAAGACATGGTGGGGTTCCTTTTTATTTTTAAAAAAGTGTTTTTTAGAATTTTTAAATACTAAAAAAATTGCATGAACAAAAAAGCTGTTAAAAAATTTTCCCCTGAAATTTTACAAGGGAGGGTACAGGAAAAAAATTGACCAGATGTAGGTTATTCAGGGGAACATGGAGTATGGGAAAAAGACAGAGAAAAAAGAAAAAGAGACCATTTCCCCCAGCCCTTGAGTAAAAAAGAGGGAAAAAAAATGCCAAAAATAAAAGGGGAAACCCGGGTGAAAAAAGGGGGTTAACAACCCGTATTTTCCCAAATGAAGCTCAATTGGTCCCCACTCATACGGAGGGGCAAGCGCTAACCCCGGTATTTACTGTGTTACGGGGGAAGGGGGTGGAGTTCTACACTTCGCTTCCGCACCTGCTTCTGCACGACGTTTTGTTGCTGCGTTTATCAGGGGATTTTAACCTGCGTGTTAATAGATGACGGACGCCCCGCCTGGCTTTACCGCACCCCCTGTAACTCCCGGCCCCGGGTCATGCTTTTGGGGCCCCGGACCGGGATAGTCAATGCCAGTGAAACTAAAATTGGGTTTGGGTTTAAAGACTCCTTTTTTTCCCTACTTTTTAAAATGTGGGGGTCATGAGGTTTGGGGGTCATCTGTGGCCCCGGGGCAGGTTTTAGTCAATGCCCAAAGGGGGAGAAAACTTTTTAAAATTTTGGTTTGGTTGGGAAAAGATTTTTTTGGGTTGGCCCTTTTTATTTTTAAAAGTGGGGGTCATGCAGGGTTTTGGGGTCATGCTGTGGCCGGACAGGTATAGTCAATGTCCAGTGAAACTAAAAATGGTGGTTGAAAGGGAAAACCCTTTTTTCGGCACTTTTTAAATGTGGGGGTCAGCAGGTTTGGGGTCATGCTGTGGCCCCGGGAAAAGGGATAGTCAATGTCCCCGTGAAACCCAAAATTTGGGGTTTTAAAGACTTTCCCTTTTTTTTGGCACTTTTTTAAAAGTGGGGGTCATTTCAGGTTTTGGGGTTTATGCTGTGGCCCCGGACAGGGATAATAATGTCCCCGTGAAACTAAAATGGTGGTTGAAAGACTCCTTTTTTCCCGGGACTTTTTTAAAAAGTGGGGGGCATGCGGTTTGGGGCTCTTTCTGTGGGCCCCGGAAAGGGATATGTCAATGTCCCGGGTTTAACTAAAAAGGTGGTTGAAAAAAACCCCCTTTTTTTCCTTTTTTTCCCGGGCAAAAAAAAACTTTTTAAAATTTTTTTTTTGGGGGGTTTATGCAGGGTTTTGGGGTCATGCTTTGGCCCCGGGCAGTATAGTCAATGTCCGTTAACAAAAAAGGTGGTTTAAAAACTCCCTTTTTTCCCGGACTTTTTTAAAAGTGGGGGGCATTTCAGGTTTGGGGCTCATGCTGTGGCCCCAGGGAACAGGTAAATTTTTAAAAAATTTTCCCCCAAATTGGGAGATTTTTTTCAAAATCGCAATTAAAAATGGTGGTTTAAAGAATCCTTTTTCCGGCATTTTTTAAATGTTGGGGGGGGCATGCAGGTTTGGGGTTATGTGTGGCCCCGGGCAGGGATATCAATGTCCAGTGAAACAAAAAAGGTGGTTGAAAAAATCCTTTTTTCCCGGGACTTTTTAAAAGTGGGGGTCATTTTCAGGTTTGGGGCTCATGCTGCGTTCCAGGCAGGGGTATTCAAAGGGCCCGTTTTTAAATTAAAATGATTGGTTTTAAATCATACTGCCTTCTGGCACTTTTTTTAAATTTTTGGGTGATGCAGGTTTAAGGGTCAGGCTGTGGTACAAGAAGGGGTGTAAAGGTCTGTGACTTTTTTTTTGTGCTTTTAAAAAACCTAAGTGTGTTGGGCCAAAATTAGGGGGGTATTTAAATTTTACTGTTTTGGATGTTAATTTCAGCTTCTCCCGCCCTTTTTTGGGTGTAATAATGAAGGTGTTTTTGTCTCCCTTTTTCTTTAAAGGTAATCGGCTAATCGATGCTCCTATCGAAAAACCTTATGGGTAGCGGGCCGACTATCACTATCGATGATCTCGATAGCCCAAAGCAATCGGGTAACACTAGTCAGAAGGAATGAAAGGACTTTTGGCCCGTAGGACATTATCCTCTGTTTTCTCAGGATTGTCTGATGAATTAAGGGAGCCAAAAATAGGAGGGGGATACAAAACCAGAAAAAAATGCATATTTTTCCTTTACTTGTTATCTTTTTTTGGATTAAATCCTGGGTTTCCTTTTTTTGGGTTTAGCATTTCTGATGGATTATTGATGATTGAAAGGAACCCCGAAGGATCAAAGGAAGGGCAAAATGATCAGTGACGTCAATGCAAAATTACTGCCGACACCCTCTCCACTCTTTCAGGGACGGGGCTCTACATGTATCAGCGTTTAACAGAATCACCACAATAAGTGAAAAATTAACTCTTTGCCACAGATAGCAATATCCCAACAGATTGAATTGGATGGATTTGTGATGTGTGTATGGGAGAAATACACACACTGGATTTGACCATATTGTTCCCCACAATAAGTGAAAAAATTAACTCTTTGCCACAGATAGCAATATCCCAAAATAAAAAGCGATGATTTAGGAACAGGTGTGCATATTACACACACCTGTGTATTTGAAAGGTATTTCACCCCAGTAACTCAAAAATTGGAAGTATTTTGCACAGAGTGCAATCTAGTGCTGCTGCAGAGAGATGCTCGTGCATATGAGACACAATGACAAGTGGCAAAGTTTAACATGGCTGCCCTATTTATAGGGCTGTGACATCACAGAAGCTGTCTGGCTGCTGATTGGTTGCCTGTCTGCACACGTGATTGAGGGTGTTCCTTTCTTCCTCCCATAGTTCTTTGCCTCATGTCATGCCATTTGCTCACGGCCATTTTAGATTCATTACCATGAATCGCCATAAATTTTGACTTCGTTCAGAATCAAATTTTTCCTGGAATTCTAAACGAATTCCACTTCATTAGAATCGATTTGCTCATCTCTATTGGTAACATTTTGGAATATATGTGACTTTTAGATTACTTTTTATTCCAATTTTTTGGGGGATGTGAAATAACCCCGCAAAAATGATGATTTTGCATTGGGAATTTTTCTATGGTGTTCACTGTATGGAATAAAAGATGTTCTTTTTAGTAGATCAGACTTTTATAGATGCACCAATACTAATAATGTGCTATTTATTTATTTTTTTATTTATTTATTTATTTATTTATTTATTTATGATTTGCTGTGTAAAATGGTAAAAGGAAGTGTTTTATGACATTTTATTAGTCTTCAATGTTTGAAATGTTTTTTTTGTTTTTGTTTTTCATCTGTACTTGTTTTCTTCTAGGTAATTAGACAGCCCCTCTAAGAACATAGTTACAGAAGCCCCTTCATTAAGTAGATTGGTAGCTATATGACCTCTCATTAGGTAGGTAGATACATAGGTATTAACCCCCCAGAAGGTGGTTACCTATATAGTTCCCCCAGTAGGTACTTAGGTATATATCACCCAGTAAGTAGGTAGTATATATGTCCCCCAGTAAGTAGATAGGTATAAAGGTTGCTTATAAATTTGATAGTCAGGTATATAAACTCCACACAAAGTAGACAGGTATAAAGGCCTCCCATTAAGTAGGCTGATAGATATACAGGCCCTGGTAGGCAAGCTGCTATATAGGCCCCCATTAGATAGGTAGGTAGCTATTTAGGTCATCCGTTGACTAGGTAAGTAGGTATATATGCCCATCATTAAGTAGGAAGGTATGTAGGCCCCCAATTAAGTAGGAATGTAGTAATAGTCCCTCAGTAGATAAACACATATGTAACCACCAGAAGTAAGTATATAGGCCCTTCAATTAGAAGATATATAGGCCCCCATTAGTTAGTTAGGTATATAGGCCTCGAGTGGTTTTTATTCGTATATATATATATTATATTATATTATATATATATATATATAATTATATATATATTATATATATATATATATATATATATATATTGGGCCCCTGTTTGGTAGCTAAATGTATGTCTCCAGTATATAGGTAGATAGATAGGGCCTGACGGTAGGGAGCTATATAGCCACCCAGTAGGCAGGTGTGGGCTCCCCCCAAAGATAGGTAAATATATGAGCCCTATCAGTAGGTACATAGTTATATAGGGCCCCTCAGTATGTACATAGGTACATATGGCCTCAAAGGAGGTAGGTATATGGGCCCGATCAGTAGATAGGTATATAGGGCCCACATGGGTAGGTATATAGGCTTCCAATAGATAGGTAGAGATATAGCCCCCATTAAACATAAAAAGTAATACTTACCTCTCACCACTTACCAGTTGAGAAGTTCTCTGTGAGGGTTTGTTCCCAGTGTAGGCAGCCTGACATCACGTAACCTTCGTCGGGACACTGCTCCTGGCATTTGTAGGTTAGAAGTGGTGAAAATGGTGGGACTGAGTTATTTTGTCACTCTGCCTGTGAACATTGTAGTAGTCAGTGGGGAAAGAAGGCCCAGGCTCCTTTGCTCCACTGACGTTTTCATTGGTATGTGCATTCTGTGAGCCAGGGCAGTAGGTTGGGGAGATTGCCAGTTGGATTCTGATTCCCATTCTTCATAATGTCATTCACACAGCTGAAGACTTCAGTTACAGTTATTTAATTAAGATTGCAACATATGTTGAGAAGAAAGAAAAGGGATTAGATTAAGTTTTCTCAAGTGTTAACAAAGCCTTTAACCTAAACTTCTAAGTATCTGCTAAAAGTACTGTACATACTCGAGTATAAGCTGATCCAAATATAAGCCGAGGCACCTACTTTTACCACAAAAAAACGGGAAAACTTGTTGACTCGAGTATAAGCCTAGGGTGGAAAATGCAGTGGCTACTGGTACATTTCAAAAATAAAGATGGATACCAATAAAATTACATAGGCAGGTATAGGCAGTTTAGTGCCCCCCCATAGGCAAGTATAGGGAGTTTCATGTCACCGACAGGCAGTTTAATATCCCCCATAGACAGGTATAGGCAGGTATATGTCCCGTTATAGGCAGGTATAGGCAATTATAGGCAGGTATAGCCAGGTATATGTCCCCTATAGGCAGGTAGAGGCAGGTATATGTCCCCAATAGTAAAGTAGAGGCAGGTATATGTCCTCCATAGTCAGGTATAGCCAGGTATATGTCCCCCAGTCAAATATAGCCAGGTATATCCCCCCCAGTCAGGTATAGCCAAGTATATGTCCCACAATAGACAGGTAGAGGCAGGTTTATGTCCCACAATAGTCAGGTATAGCCAGGTATATGTTCCCCAGTCAGGTATAGCCAGTTCTATGTCCCACAATAGATAGGTAGAGGCAGGGCTTGTTTTAAAAAAAAAAAAAATACAAGAACTTACCATTCCCTGGAGCTCCGTCTTCTGGAACAGGTAGCGTGATGTCATCAGGCAGCGCAGGCAGCGTGATGACATAGCACGGCTGCCTGTGCCGGCTACTCCCGGAGTTCTATTGTGGAGCAGGGAGCACTCGCTCTCTGTTCCACAATAGAGGCTTCTGTTGTATGTGCTGCCAGGAATCGTATACAGCCGAAGCGATCCCCGCCGGTGCATGGGCCATAGCAGTGCCTGGACACCGACAGGTGACCGGAGAGCTGTATGAACTCCCAGGAATCGAATACAGCTGCAAAGATCTCCGACAGCGCATGGGTCATGGCAGCGCCCGGACGCTGTCCGCTAACTCGGGATTCAGCTGTAGGCGACTCCCAGAGGAGTCGCATACAGCTGAAGTGTCCCTGCCGGTGCTCGGGCCATCGCAGCGCCTGTGCACCAACACAACTTCCTGGTTGATGCCTTGAAATGTTGCTTCACTGTTGTCACATACTATAATATTCTTTCCTCATGATGCCATCTATTTTGTGAAGTGTACCAGTCCCTCCTGCAGAAAAACAGCCCCACAACATGATTCTGGCACCCCCGTGTTTCACAAGCTTCTCCCTTTGTTCCCCCAAACGTAAAAGATTATCATTGTGGCCAACAGTTCAATTTTTGTTTT
>JAODAL010027309.1:0-55192 GCA_025379985.1 Phyllomedusa bahiana
AATTTTATTAAAATTTATTTTTTTGGGTAATCCTGGCTTTGGTCAGCATGAAATTTAGAGATTTTCCATTTTTATTCCTTTCCCCTATTCTTTTTAACTATTGCTACACCCCCTCCCTCCACCCACCCCCGTTTATTCCTAATTCCCCAGCTCTCTATCTTCACTATCTTGCATGCTTCTTTAGTTACCCTCCCCCCCAGTCCCCTATTTTAAATTTTTTCCAATTCCTGGCCTTTTGCCCCAAATCGCTGCCCCCCCTTTAGGTGCCTGTATTTGTTTAAAAGAGTAAATATTTGGAGCAGAATTTTGATAAAAACAGAAAAAAAAAAAACTAAACGTACTGCTGTAGTAGAAATAAATATCAGCTCATTGAAGCAGTCCAAAGATGCAGATCAGTCCACGATGCACGGATTCATCACAAGCTCAAAACTGATGCAATGAAACGTAGAAAAAAGGGAAATCCACAACATTTGTGTTGGATCAGGCAAACCCCTTCAGTAAAATGGTGCTCGTTTTTCTAAAAAGGAATCCAAGAAAAAAAAATTATCTAAAATCCACATGAAATACTCGTTGAATCCATCGAGAATACAATTAGTAAATTTTACCCGTGGCCTGGACAAACCCTTCTAGTTATATTTAGATTAATGGCATTTTCTGTAATTAAAGGAACTCTCTTGAAACAGATGATACACAGTGAATCCCTCTGTCGTGCTCAGTTCACTCAGGTCATGCTCTAGACATCAGTTGTTTACTTTTAAAGGGACGTCCAAAAGATAAGTTAAATTTTATCTAAATTCGTGTTGAAAACTTTTTGTTTGACGACATAATTTTGTAATGAGCTTATGCTTATTGCATGTGGATTTACGGTGCTTTCACTCATTACAGTCTTGGTGCAGTTTCAACTGCGCTTCAATTAAACTGCCTTTATTAGCAGCAAGCTTCTTTCACTTACCTAAACGTTTGGAAAGTGAAAAATCAATTAGTGGTTTGTATCTACAAACTTCTTTCACAGTAACTGTTATTTACTTGAAACACCTTTCTGAGAATTTGAAACTGAAAAAGATCTGGTAAAAAAAGGATTTTTAATTGGAGCGCAGCTAAAACTGCACCAAAACTGCACTGTGTGAAAGCAGCCTTAGGGTCATTTTTTTCACTGTCGGTTTACAGTCAGAAACTAGTGTCATTTTTATGTGGTTTTGGACGTGGATCCCCCTTAAAGACCACATATAAATGTTTTGGGTGCGTTATACACAAGGTTTTTAGCTGTCCCCTTTGACATCAGTAGTATATTTCTACATGTTTTCCATGCTGAATAACACCAAGGAATGAACATGAACCATCAAAAATATGTGTTGCATGAACCACGACGCGCATCTTCTATTGAGATCAATGGGAATGGTTTACTTTCACTTTTATACAAGTATTTCAAATCAGGAGAATCACAACAATTTTTCAAAAAGGTTTTTGGATGCGTCTCTAGGGTATAATAAAATAACAAGTTATAGTGACTATTATTCTGGAGAAGGGGCATTGATCCAGGGATTTGCTTTGGTTGCCAGATTGGAGTCAGGAACAAATGTTTTTCCTAAAATGAGAAGTATTGGCTTCTACCTCATGGGGGTTTTGCCTTCCTCTGGATCAAAGTTGCACAATAGGCTGAACTGGATGGACGTCTGTCTTTTTTTTGGCCCTTTCAAAAATATAACTTAGAATCCACGCGGACTGCGACTTGAAATGCTCACCATGTGGCATCTTTAGTCTTTTCCAAACAAAGTTTTTTCACTACAAAAGACATCTCTGAAACAAAAAAACCGTAATTTGTAAACGTGTTTTACGAAAGTTTTAGAAAAGTTTAAGTTAGTAGAAAAGTCCGATTTTAAAAATCCAACCGAAAATTTACTTTCATTCGGGTAAAGTTCAGTTCTAGTTCAACACCTCATTTTCAGTTTCGTTTTCAGCGGCTTTTGCCTGTTTTGGCGGGGCCCATCAGTAAGAGAAAGAGAAATATCAAAAAACGTCATCACTAGGTGTAAAGGGGCCCCATTGTCTGCTAAAAACCATACCCCTGCTCTTGATAGCATTTTTTCCTCCCCATGACATCAAAAATTAGGGGGGTTTGGTTTGCTGGGTGCTTTTTTCCCAACCCAGAAGCTGTTAATTTTTGGTGACTTTTCGGCTCGCATAACGCCTAATCTCATATACTGGTATATGTTTATACAAGCTTTGGATTGCTAAATAATACTCTTGCCCCAAAAATTCGTTTTTGCGTTTTGGGGATTCAGTAATTGATAACCAAAAGTCTCCAAATCATCTATGTGTCAAAAAGGGGTTTTGAAAAAATGTCTCCAAAAAAAGGGGGAAACTCGCAAAAGAACAAGAGTGAATTTTTATCACAAATTTTTCTATTTTGCATAGGCAAACTTAAACCTTTTCTTTCTCTATCTTAAAACACTAAAAAGTAAATTTAATTTTTATAACACTTTCCTCATACACACTATTTCTAATCTCACCATTTTCCCCCTTTTTACTTTTGAAGGGAAGGAAAAATCCTTTTCTTTACAAGTCTGGTGGAATACCACCTATTAACAGGAAAGCCTTTTTAAATCAAAATTTTTACACCCATAAGGATCCAAGCCTCCTACTGGGCAGTCACCCTAACAAATGGACACAAAACAATGGGCCCCCTTTGACACCCTCGCAGCGGGTGCACTTGAGCAGGGGTGAGAAATCACAATTAAAAACCATCCCTGGCCCCCCCAAACATTTTCACCAGCAACCTGGCTTCACAGGGGTTAGAGGTCCGGTCCCATGTGGTCAAAGGCTCATTTCCTTTTAAACATGTTGGGTACACACCCATCGGGGTGCTCACCAATAGCCATCAAAGAACCACAAAACCCATCCCTCTTCCACTCTCCTCCGCACACTGATAAATTGCTGCACGCCCCCACCATACTCCCAAAACTAACAATCCCAAAAATTTTTCACCATCTCCACAACGGGCCCGCGCCCCATCCCACCACGCCGCCCGCGCACCGAACCAATGGCTTTTGGGCCCCATCGGGTACGGGGCCCCGAGCGCGGGAAACCGCTGCCCCCTCCTAAAGTACACCCCCCTGCCCATTTTTGTCCTCATCTTTCTTTTTCCATTGAAAAATGAAGTTTTTTTACCTTAATTTTTCCGTCACTCTTAGAGCCAAATATTCCTCACTAATTTGCTCCACGTACCCATTTACTGAATGGAGGGTAATTCCAACTTCTCCTCCCCTGTAAAGGTATAAAAATTAAACCAAACCTTTTTCTCCTTTATTTTAAAAGGGCGTTCTAGTTTGAATAGAACCCCGAACCAAACTCACTAAAGTTCAAGGTTCTAATTGAACTAGAACATTTTACTGCTCGCGCATCTCTATTTGTAATCCCTTTCTTTATGCCATTATTTTAAGATGTTGAACCAGTTGCCAGCCGACCACCAGATGTTTCCATAAAGAATGTCAATCAGACCGCCAAAGAAGCTGAAGGTAAGTGTAGAGGAAATCCTTACTCAGTAAGTACATAGAATAGTATTTAGTGTATATGCATAAATAAGATATACAGAATACTGTAAACCTATTACTTTTTACTCAGCTGTGAAATTTTCAAACACAATAGAGGCAGTTATACGGGAAGTTATATACGGACTAGCTGCACTGACTTCTAGTGATGACATATAAGTTAGGAAATGAGCGCATTTAAAAATGTGGCCCACATTTTGAATTTTTTATTCCCAAGGGGTTAATAGAAAAAGGAATGAATGTTTTTGGGGGGAAACCCATCTCACACCAAACAATGCTCTTCCTTTTTCAGTTTTTTTGTCTTCGCTTATCAGTCCGACCAACAGTGTTGATTTCCCCTGGACTGTCTACCTAAGAAGGGGCCCAAAAGGTAGGATACAGGGGGCCCTCAGAATTGGCCTCTTGACTCTTCTCTAGGGCCACACCTTACAGTCAGGGTGCTGCTTCCCTTTTTGCAGTGCAGAGGTGTCCACACATATATAGTCATTCATTGTGTACACTGTAGAATACACAGGCTGCCAGCTGGTCACCATTGGTAAATTGTACTCCAGATCTTAGCACCCCTATCAACCAGCTAATTTAAGGGGTCATGGCACTTGAGTGACCTTTATGTTCCTTTCATTTTTTTTTTTATCAAGATGAGTTTGTGGTGTCTGTGCTTGGTAATAAAGCTAAAAACTACTCCCTTGAATATGACAGAGTTGCAGTGAGCTGCAATACCAGACACAATCACTCCAAAAAGTACAGTGCTGGGCCTTGGAGACAATGACGGTAACGTGGCAATGAGCCAATCAGCTTGGGAGTTGATCCCTCACCAATTTGATCCTGATTACCTGCCGTGACAAGCAAAAGGGTAACAATGTTTTGAACTTTTGACTTTCAGGCTCCATATCTCACCATCCACTACAGCTTTGAACGTGAAAAAAACCCTCATTTTATATACAATCATCTTGGCTATCTCATAAATTGGACTAAATTTGAAATGTGAATATTTATCATCTGCTTATTTCTGCAGATTCTGGTCAACAGTAACTGCATTTTTACTGTTCTGCTCCTAAAAATCTAAAGATTTGTATTATTTGTTAGATTTTGAAAACAACCTTTGACTTTTAAGCATTTCCTAATCCCTTTTGGGGCCGGGGTCAATTCAACATTTCTCGACCAAAATCAGATCCCCCGTCTCTACATATTCCCAATGTTGGTGCATACTGGTCGGCTCACTTAGGTAAGAATACAGCTTTTTCTTCAACTCTACCTATATGTGTTCGATTGGGTTGAGGTCTGGGGGGCTTGGGGCCAATCCAACAACTCTACTTCATTGTCATTTAACCATTTATTCGCCAATATCGATGCATCCTTCAGGTCCTTGTCCTACTGGAACACTAGGGGCGACATGTCAGAAAAGAGGCGCCTCCACGGCATTTTTCACTTTTCACAAGGGGGACAGTCCCATTAGGGCGCACCCTTTTTTTTGGTGTATTTTGCACCAAAAAACCCGTTGACACCAAATTCCATATAAAAAAACTTTGGGACACCAAAAATAGGGACATTTGAAATTTTTAAACCCTAAGACCATCAAATAGCCGCATGATACGCATGCCCTTTTTTTTTTTTTTTATACGCCTAAATTACGGGATTAAAATATTCCATACAAGGAATACCACATGCCCGATTTTTGACAGGTTTATTATCAGGCATATTAAACAATTGAAGGCATATTTGGAATGCCTATTTTTCTGACATTTTTTCCCCAAAGATGTATGGTCCCTAAAAAATGAAAACCGTCAAAATCTGGTGTCTATAAACCCTTTCATAGTAAATTGATGCACCAACTAGATGCGTGACCTTCACTCACTTTTGGCCGCCATCTTGATCGGCCAGAGGTATTCACTCACGGATCTCGTCCTTTCGTAGAAAAATTGGCACATCAAAAAAGGCACTCTGACACAGGCTTCCGTTTAACCTGGCCTCAGCCACTTTTTTTTTGGGAAAAGGACCCCATAAACAAAACCACAAAAAAAAATCCCCGGCCTCTAGCCCCCTAACTAAACAAACTATATTCCTCCCTAACCTGGGTCTGGATCACCATCCCCACCCCAGCAATCACATCACCATCTCCACTGGGTTCCCCTTCAAACCTCTTTTCAGCTCCTCTGCGCTCCACACGCCCGGAAACAACCCCACCCCCCGATTACCTGAAAGCAGGCTTTTTTTTAACCTGGGGGAAAAAACCGGAATGGAACAGGGAAAAGCCACCCTTCAACTGCATTTCTGGAAAGCCACCCCAAAAACGGATATCACCGACTACATACGAGTGTCACAACCTAATTTGCGACCGACAAAACTGGTTTCCCCCCACTGAACCACCCTTTGGTGGCCGTTTCTAGTGGGTCTCCTAACTACGTTTACATAGGGGCGCACCATGCACCACTTAGGTTGCCCCTGCCACAACGCATAACAAAATAAAGGGTGCATAGCATATCATTGCTAGCAATTTATGCGCCTATTTGGGCACATTCAAATGTGTTGTGTCTGGCGTATAATGTGGCTAGTTTTAGTGTACAACAGTTTATTTATATAGAGAATAGGGAATCAACAGTTTTTTGGCACAAAATATACAAAAAAATGGCGCAGCCCTAATGGGACGTGGGACGCCCTATCTTATCCTTTTCATACCATGACAGAGTGTATAAAGTAACCCAAATTTTGGATACCACCTAAGCTCAGCATTGAGATCACCACAACTTGGTCAAGAAACCCAAACCCCTTTTTGGCTGTGAAACACCCTTAAAAATTTCCCATTTTCCTCTGCCAAACTTGACATTTTCCTTAAATTTTTTGACTATTTTCCTTTTTTTCCTTATTCTTCCAAACCCATTCAAACCCCCGTAATTTTGACTTTCACCTCATCGCTCCAAATCACCCGTTCAAAATCTTCTACTGTCCACTTTTCATACTTTTTTTGCAAACGTGAGCCAACACTTCTTATGACGATATTGAAGTCGAGACTTCTTTATCTTTTTTCGGCCCGGAAGCATTCCTGGTTGCATTACTTGTGTTCCCCCAAAAAGGGGGGGCCCCCCCCCCCATTTTGGGGGGGCCCCCCGGAAAATTGGGGGGGGGGCCGAATTTTTTGGGGGGGGGGGGCAAGAAGGAGGGGGGGCCATTTTTTCCCCCCCCGGGGCATGGCCCAAAAAAAATTTTTTTCCCTTTTCCCGGTTTAGAACCCATTGAGGGTTCCTGCCCTTTTTTTGGTTTTTTTTAGGTGATATTTTAACCCTTCCCCCTTTTTCTTGGGGGCCCAAAAAAGAGGGGAAAAGGGGGGGGGGGGGGGGGGGGGGGATTGGGCGGCTTTAATATTTCTGGGGGGGGGGGGGGGGGGGGGTCGGCGGCGGAGGGACGGAGGAGTGAGGGGGGGGCGGAGAACTCCCCAGTATATTGACTTTCCCTCATCCGCTCAGGAAAATCACCGTTCAAGGGGGGTGGGGGGGGGGGAAGAGGCTAGGAGGGCGGGGGGGGTAGGGACCTGTCGCACTTTTCATACTTTTTTTTGCAAACTCATTATGACGATATTGGAAGTCGAGACTATTCTTTAGCTTTTTTCTGGGTTTTGGGGGGAGGCTGGCCCAAGCATTACTGACCTGTGTAATGCATTCACATTGGTGCTTGCATGGACTGTGGGTGGGGGGGGGGGAGGCGGAGATGATCGGGGGGGGTGGCGGTGCGCGGGGGGGGAGGATTACGGGGGGGGGGGGGGAAGCGGGGGGAGGGTGGGGGGGGGGGGGGGGGGGGAGCGAGGAGGAGGCGGGGGGGGGCCACTTCGGGGGGGGCGGGAGGGGGTCGATGGGCGGGAGGGGTGGTTTTCCGCAGCCATAACTGATAGACCTTGTGATGAGCCACATGTGACTCTGATATTTTGCCTGGACGACACCTCTTGGCTTTTGCAAAGTGAAGGGAGGTTGGATGGATGACTTCATTTCATATTCCTCCATCTGTCATGGCCTCGGGGGGGGCGTATTGGGAGGGGGAGGAGGAGAGGGGGGAGGGTTAGGGGGGGAGTTGGGGGGGGCGGCATTGTTCTTGGTTGCAGGGGGGAGACCGCTATGGGGGGCGCGGATGAGCGAGTGGAGATGAGAGCAGGGTGCGAGGGGAGGCTCTTAGGGGGAGGGGAGGGCAGAGGCTGGGGTGATATGCAGAGGGAGGGGCGGGGGGAGAGGCGAGTGGGCTGAAGAGGCGATTCGGGCGAGGCGGGCGGCGGGAGAGGCCGGTTTTCTCGAAGTGGTGGGCATCATGACTAATAACACACTGAGCTATTAGGGAAATGTAGACAGTGTTGTCAATTTGTAGTATAGAAAAAGAAAAAGATTGTCCCAACACCAGGAGCAAAACAGTAACAAAGAAGTAACAGGACGAGAGGGGAGGGGGGATCAGCGGAGTGGAGTGGACTCAGGTGGGGGGCGGGGAGAGGGAGATCGCTAGAGGAGGGGTAGGGGGGGGGGGGGGGGGGGGGGGGGGGGGGGGGGGGGGGGGGGGGGGGGTGCAGGTCACATTTATTATAGATAGCCCAAGATGTCTATAAAAAGATGGTAATTCACGGTCAAGCTAGGATGGGTTGTGCGGATAGGAGGGTGGGGGGGGGGGGGTTGGCGGCAGGGTGAAAGTCACAATTAAAAACATTGTTACCCTTTTGCCCGTCATTGTATACTCAGGATAATTAGTCAATATTCTAGTCCTGAAAAACCTGTTAAAGGAAAAGAGGGACATGACACATTGGGCCACATGTATGAAAACTGTCTAGGTTCCAAATTCACTTTGTTGCCCATGGCAACCAATCAGAGCGTCCCTGACATTTCAAATAGTGCTCTGGAAAATTATAGGAGCGCTCGATGGTTGCCATGGCAACAAAAGGTGAATTATGAACCTAGACAGTTTTCATACGGGGGGGGCGAAGGTGGCCCAATGAGTTTATGCGGGATATAGGGGGGGGGAGGATGAGAGAGAGATTGGGATGGAGGGAGGATACGCATAGTGGCCTGACATGGAGAGTGAAATAACCAGAGACTCAAAGTTGGGGGGAGGGGGCTATAGGAGCTATAGGGGCCACCATAGAGGGAGGGCGGGACGGGGGGGACGCTAATCTGTCTTGACAACACGGGGGGGGAGGGTCGGTGGAGGGGGCGGAAATGCGGGTCGCCGGATAAGCGGAGCAGAGGTGTTGCGCGTTGATCGAGGGGAGGTGCAGAGTGGAGTGGGCAAGGGGAGTGGGTGTAGTCTTAGGGGAGTAGGGGGGTGTTGAGGGTCGAGATTAACATGGGTTGGGCTAAGCGAGGGATAGTGGGGGGGGGGGTTGGGAGTGGTGGGGTGGCTTAGGAAGGGGGGGAGGAGGGAGCCGATAATTTGTCCTGTTGAGTTTGCGCTAATCCAAATCTTGGCGCAGTAGGCGCGTCCGGGGAGAGGGGCGGGGGATGAGGGTGCAGACAGAGGAGTGCCTGTGCTGAACCTGGTGGCGGGAGGGGGGTGCGGTCGATATTCGAAGGGGGGGCGTGAGTGATGTGCTGGCAGTGGAGCGGGAGCGAGGGTAAGATGGGGAAGGCAATGGGAGGGGGTGAGTACGGAGACATGTAACATTAGTGTGTGTAGAGGAATGTGAAAAAGTGGACAAGATGGATGCCACTAACAACTGTGCAGATATCATGGGGGGGGAGCGGCGCGCGGAGCAATCATAACTGTAGATCCGGGGGAGGGTGTGGGGGGCGCGGCATGGGGGGCGGCGCGGCGAACGGGGCGTGGAAGTCTATGTACTCATGTACAATGCCTTTTAGGGAGAAGGGAGGTCTATTTTCGCATGCGGTGCGGCGGCTGTAATAGCGGAGGCTTCGACAAGAGATGCCGGGGGGGGGGTGGGGGGGTGAGTTCCTCTGCGGCGGGAGGTGCGGGCAGGTATCGTCATACCGTCCCGGGGAGGGGGGGAAGGGGGGGGGGGGGGGCGAGGTTTAGAGATAGTCAAGCCGGGGGGGGGGATTTAACCAGTGAGCCGAGGTGGCCCCTCCTCTAACGGGGAGCGGGGAGGGGGCGCAAACACAGGGGGGGAAATCACACCAAGGGGCCACGCCTCTAAATAATTAATTTGCGCGGTTGAGAATTGCGCGTGCCCAGAAATTTAACACATTATATAAACATTCACCCATGCCTAACAATTTAAGTAAGCCGAAAAAGGTACACTATTAATCAGAATTGCATTGATATCCAGTAATAAATTAATAAGTAGATTGTTTATTTAATATTCATCAAGAATTAATCAAATACTTTTTTATAAAGAAATATAGTGATTTATTGACGCATAACAGTTTCCTAAATGAAAGAAGAGGGACATTTATAGAGGCTAAGAGGGACAGAGGGACCTGGGTTAAAAATAGGTTTTCCCTCCACAGTGGAACACTTGGGGAGGTTGTGAAACTCCAAATGCAGTAAATTTTATACAGGGTTTGATTGTGTATGGCAGGCAGTTCATTTAAAAGTGGTTTGATGTGGATGCTTTTGGACTACCGATGGTGTTGCTGGGATGTACAGTGTGGCGGTGAAGAACTAACCACAGAGACTATTCAGCTTGTAGGTTCTAACAGGCTCTTACTCACAATGTTTTCTTTCACTGCACATGGAGTAATGTTACAGGTCACAATTCAGTCAGTTCTCTTTACAGGCTCTATAGATTTCCTTTGGGAAAATTTCCCCCTTTTTGCATTCTCAAATACTTACTCAGTCCAGCAGGGTTTCCTGTTGTCAGTCTTCCAGCTGTTGCCACCCAGGTGACAGTATGGCCAGAGGCATGAATTAAAGCTCCCTGGCTCCAATGCTAAATCTGTAAAAGGGCCCCCACTATGCGCCATTTATAATACTGGTGAGGCAGAGGGGCCTCCTCACGCTCCAGGGCCTGGGGGCAACTGTTATGTTTCCACCCCCTATACCCATGGGTATGGTCAAGGTCCCATCAGTCTAACCTAGGAATGCCCCTGGTGGTCATCTAACAGGCTTACTAGCCTCTTAATCTTCTTTTCACTGTCTTTCTCTCTTTGCTCCACTACATGAGCCTGTCTCTCTGTTCCCTTAACTTCTGGGCTGTGAGGGATCCCTTTCTGGGATTTCTGTCCTCTCCTGCCCCCCTCCCCTGCAGGGGTAATTTAAGCGCCCATGCTGTAATTTTTTTAACTAAAACAGGATTTTATCCCTTAAAGCACAAGTGCACATTTAAAGTGTCATCATTATCATCACAAAAGTAAATGCACATATAAACACATCAAAGACAAATAAGACCACTTGTAGGGTGGTCTCAAATGCTACATTTTAATTGTACGAAGGATCTGTACAGCCTTCGACAGGCTCATGCAAGGGGTTTCGTTTTGTGATAAGCCATTAACGTATTTGTATCATTTTGAACTATCAGCTAGGAGACATTGACTATGAAGTATTTTGTATGGTTTAATTTTTTTATACCAAATTCCCAATAGGGTGAAATAAAAATTGTACATTAATAACTATTCCCCCAAATCTTATTTTACAAAACACTTGGGCCGGAAAAAAAAAAAACACATGCCTGATTTATACCACACCAGGGCAATAATATTTGAACAAATTTGTATTAGCTGGCTTGTACTCGTGTGCATTGACATTGGTTTGCACAAGATGTCACAATTGGACTTCACCTTTAGTGGTTCCCTTTTCTGGGTACCCACATTGGCTCTAATTTCTTAGATACCCCAAGGTCTTAGTAGAGCTGAATGGTAGCCAACCAAGCAGTCACAGGAATTAATGGCTTTAAATCGAAAGCAGAGTAACATGAAAGTAGAACTTACCCTAATTAGCTCTCCCTAAATCTTTTCCTAGACCTAGCTCTAACACTGACCCTGACCTGTCCCTGAAAATATCCCTAACAGTGTCCCTAATCTACAACTGACCATGCCACAAACCAGAGGACTCTAGGACTAAAACAACCAAAACTGAACCTAGAAAACCCCCCTCCCAATAACTGAGATTTATCACTACCTCTCCTTCACTGCGGATAACTGGTGGTATAATTTTCCCCGGTTACACTCTGCTGGTGGTAGTAGTCCTCAACTGCCTGCGGTGGTTGGTGTTAAAGGTGCAGAATGAAGAGGCAGGAGGCGAACAGTTAACCTGAATTCAAAGCACACCGCTTTACATCCAGGCAATGATGTTAAACACATGAGAAGAGAGTTTCTGTTAAATACACGGTCCCATCAGTCCAAGCCACACAACCATGCAGCAGAGGAGCAATAATGCCACACTTATGAGCGATTTCCTGACTAAGCCAAACGTGGAGCTCGCCTTGACTCCCAAGTGTGCTGGTCAATCCTAAGACGATCGGGTATTGGGCCAGGACAGAAGCTGCTGGGTCCCAAAGGCCATGAGGTCTGGCGGGTCTAAATCTTTACCTCATGATTCCTTGGAATTCAAAGACCTGCTACCAGCTAGACTGCTGCTTTCTTCTTGTTGAGCTTCTCCCTTGCGGCCAGGGAAGAAAGGGTGAAGCCGTCCCCTGAGCCCAGGGGGTAACTAAGCCTATGTCAGTGTGGCATGGTGCTTCTCCTCTGACCAGCTCAGAATCAGAGAAATCCAGAACTGCTACTTCTACTGCTACTCATAAAGGTCAAATAAGGTCCAGCAAATATTTCACATAACACAAAAATCACCATTAAAGTAATGTAGATTAACCCCTTAACGACCGCCCACTGTCTTTTAGTGGAGGGCAGTGCAGGTCGTTATTCTGCAGTGTCGTCGAAAGACATCTCTGCAGAAAGAGAGGTTTTGCGGCCACCAGCCCTGCAGCTGTGCTAGCAACAGAGCTGTAGTTAACACCCAGAGCTGTCTCTGTAAGCGCCGGGAAGCAAAGAAAACCTCCGATCCTCGGTGCTTAACTCTTTGATTGTCACAGTTTATGATCGTGGCATAATCAAAGGGCATTCTCCTGCTTCATCAGGTGATTGGGACTCCTGGTGACCCGATGGAGCCCGGGGAACATCTGACAGTCAGCCCTGGAGACCTAGAGTATGGCTGTCTGTATAACAAGCCTGTAGTCAGATGAGGGGAGGGAAAAGAACAAGAAAGACGCTACCTTGTGTAGTATAATCAGGTGTTTCACCCGAGACCCTATACAAAAAGTCTCTCACCTTGTGGTGTTGCACTAAATCCTGGTGCAACGCAGACAAATGGTTTGGTATAGCAGTCCCATGCAGCCACCTCTTACTCTGAATCCACTGTGTCGTGGAAGAAACAATAATATTATCCAAAGAAAAAATTGTTCCAAAAAGAAGTTGATTATAGATAATAAAATCTATTTTTAGCACATTGGGATCCACATTTAGAAGGTAAATGTGTATTATTATTATTATTATTTATTTTTTGAGCGCCCTTGGTTCCAGAGCGCTGTACAGTCAGGTTTCATACATAACATTGGTCAAACAAGTACAAAGGTGACAAATTAGTAACTAACAACTGGTACAGTAGGAGAGAGGTCCCTGCCCGTGAGGGCTTACACTCTAAAAGGAAGGTGGGAAGAGACAGAAGGTGAGGGGCAGACATGTTTGTGGGCCGGTGTACTGGTGGTGGGGTTATTGTTGTGTATAGGCAATCCTGAAGAGATGGGTTTTCAGGTTGCTTTTGAGGCTGGTGAGAGTGGGGGAGAGTCTGAGGTGTTGGGGTAGTGAGTTCCAGAGTATGGGGGAAGCACGGGAGAAGTCTTGGAGACGGTTATGTGAGGAGTTGACACGGGGAGAGCAGAGGAGAAGGTCCTGTGAGGAGCGGAGATTGCGTGAGGGAAGATATCTGGAGATTAAGGCAGATATGTATGGAGGGGAGAGGTCATGGAGAGCCGTGTAGGTCAAGGTTACTAACTTGAACTGGATTCGGTGGGCAATGGGAAGCCAGTGAAGGGATTGGCAGAGGGGAGAGGCAGAGGAGTATCTGGGAGAGAGGTGAATCAGACGGGCAGCAGAGTTAAGGATGGATTGGAGGGGAGCGAGGGTGCTAGCTGGGAGGCCGCAGAGAATGATGTTGCAATAGTCTAGGCGTGAGATGACGAGGGCATGGACCAGCATTTTTGTGCTTTCGAAGTTAAGGAATGAGCGGATACAGGAGATATTTTTCAGGTGGAGGCGGCAGGCAGAAGTGAGGGTTTGGATGTGCGGTTTGAAGGACAGATTGGAGTCAAGGGTTATCCCAAGGCAGCGGACTTGCGGAGCTTGTGAGAGAGTGTAGCCATTGACTGTGATAGAGAGATCAGGTGGAGGGATGGAGTGGGACGGTGGAAAGATGATGAATTCAGTTTTCTCCACGTTTAGCTTCAGGAGACGTGAGGAGAAGAAGGAGGATATGGAGGACAGACAGTCAGGGATCCGGGAGAGTAGAGAGGTAATATCTGGGCCGGAGATGTAGAGTTGGGTATCATCAGCATACAGGTGGTATTGAAAGCCGTGTGAAGCTATGAGCTGACCCAGACCAAGAGTGTAGATAGAAAAGAGTAGTGAGCCCAGGACTGACCACTGGGGGACACCAACAGAGAGCGGGCTAGGGGAGGAGGTGGTGCGTGAGTGAGAGACGCTGAATGTCCTATCAGTGAGATAGGAGGACATCCAGGAAGGGCCAAGTCCGTGATGCCGAGGGAGGAGAGGATTTGTATGAGGAGTGAGTGGTCGACAGTGTCAAAGGCAGAGGACAGGTCTAGGAGGAGAAGCACAGAGTAGTGGCGTGATGCTTTGGCAGTTGCTAGGTCGTTGGTGACTTTGGTTAGGGCAGTTTCAGTGGAGTGGTTGGGTCGGAAGCCAGATTGCAGTGGGTCAAGGAGAGAGTTGGTGGATAGATGAGAGGACAGTTGAAGATGGACGTGCTGCTCGTGCTGTATATTACCAACTCAGTAGTAAATGTAACTAGATCACCTAGGTGGTACACTGTATATAATTAAAATTTACTAGGTAGACTACCCACCGCTAACTACTAATACTAGAATTTACTAGGTAGATTACCCACCACTAACTACTTATACACTAAATATATTCGCTTGGCATAGTGCTATAGGTCCCATCCTTCTCTTGCCCCATCCCTGATAGTCTGATTTACCCTATACTTGCACATTAAGAAACCCCAATTGGGGCGAACATTCTTAAAAATCACTGTGAGAGACTCTCATACAATCCTTACACCTCAGGCAAACACTAATAATTAAGGCTCGGTTTTTGTTTGGTCCTTCAATGCTAAAAAATACCCATGGAGGAGCCGAGAAAGTGCCAGAGGTGCCCACCGGTGAAGGATTGGAGCACGCACTGCCCTACATGATCTCCATTGAAAATAATGTGGTAATAAAGGTTCATAATAAAGTCCTAAAACTATGGATAAAAGTTGAGGACATGTTGCATCAGTTATTATTATGTAGTGATAGATCCTGGCTCGTCTTTTAATCTTTCTTGACGTGACGTCGAGGGTCTCTATCTCGCCTCAGTCTGGGAATGCAGCGTTCCAGTATCACGATGGAGAGGACCACGCCAATGATCGGGCCGATCCAATACACAAGGACGTACTGAAAGAAGCTGTGTCCTTGGCACAAGAAAACAACCGCAAAGGCCAGCGCAGGGTTAAACACGGCTCCCGTCAACGGCCCACCTGTACCCTTGTCTCCTATTCTCCAGTGCACATGGTGATATTGTGCTGCTGCCATGATCTTCTTCCTCCTCTTGCTCTGCTGCAGGCCGTGATGTGGGGGCTGTAGGTGCCGACTCTCCCCCTCCTTCATGCATTCTTCATGTATATACACTTCACTATTGAACTTGTATAAAATAAAATCCAAGCAACAAGAGAATGCTTGTTTTAGTATTTTAAGTTCAATAGTAAAGTGTATATACACTTTAACCTTCTAAATGGGGATCCCAATGTGCTAAAAATTTTATTATCTATAATCAACCTCTTTTTGGAACATTTTTTTCATTTGAAGTCTGCAGTCAGGGTACACTGTGTACTGCCCTGACTGCTAACTGTGTCACACTGACACAGATTGGAATGTATTAGCATACATGAATATGGTAATACAATACTGAGTGTAAAAAAAAATTGTACAATAGTTACCCTTTAATGGGATTTAAAAAAAAAATAAACAAATAAACTAAATAAATAATAAAATAAAAATAGTTAATAAAAAAGTTATTTCACCTACATTACACACAACTACACATATTAGGTATCCACACTACAATAATAACCTATAGAATTCATCTAACAGGTTATTTAGTGTAAAATGTGAATGGTGTAAAAAACTAATTAAAAAAACAAAAATAAATGTTAAAATAAATAAAAAATAATAAAATTAGATACAATAATTTATTTGTAGACTTAACCTATGCTCCCCAAACATACAACTTCTCCTGCAAAAAACAAGGCCTCATACAACTGCGTCACTTAAAAGCTGAACAAGTTACTACAAAATTTAGCATCAACTCCTGTACATTACAATCTTATGGTGGTTGCTTATCAGGAGCAGTGGGCCAGTTGTGCACGTCATCTTTTAGGGGCCAAATCACCAAGCTATTGTCTGTGGCAGTGGTCTACAACACAACTCCAACGTCTGGTTAGAGCATGCTTGGAGTTGTAGTTTTGCAACACCTGGAGAGCTTCAGGTTAGAGACCACTGTGCTGTTGCATGCTTTTTTGACCACTTCGGAGCATAGGTGATGCTATTAGCACATGAATTACATGAGAGGGGGGTTGATATATACCCTATTCAATGTTTAATTACTAATTATTTAATTTTCTTTAGGAAACAAGAAAGAAGTGAAGCATCAGAGAAAGAGCCCAGCTTCTGGTTATCTCCAAACCGACGGAACAGCCCCAACCTGGAAATCTACAATGTCATAAAGAAGCAGACTGACGCAGACTTGGCAGGCACAAGACCAGATATCCGTAACACGTCCTTCCGAGGTCCCTCCGGAGAAATGTCACCTCCTGACAACCTCTCAGGTGACTATGATAATATTGGAGGACATCATTCAGAGAGCGGGTTTGTTACTCTCGCCAGCACAGAGAGTGGCTTTGTCACTAACGAACTCTACGAGCTCTGTAAGGACAGGTACGGCAGAAGCACGGAGTCAGGCTGGGTAGAGAACGAAATCTACGGCTATTAAATAGAGCAAAGGAATGGACTAGGAAACAGGTCATTTTCCATAGAATAGAATTAGAACAATTGTTCTGTGGAATAGACATCACCGAACTGTACATTGTAAGACTGATCCGGAATCTTATCAGAAAACCCTTGGAGGAACAGCAAAGGGAGGGTTCTGATTTATTTTCTCAAATAATTGCGAATTTCTACACTGGATGTTCAGCCTGCAGTTACTCATTTCACCTCAAGATGGCGACAAAGACAAAGGTGGAAATAAATACAGTTTTTCTTTTTTGCACGCTGCAAATTCTCTTTGTCATTTGTTTTGCACGTTTTTCCATTCACAAGCTGATTTGGTTTTACAAACTAGCTCAAATTAAATCCCCATACTAAACTTCAGCCTTGATAAAATATTGTAGAGAACTTGCTGAGAATACTCTATGTACCTTCTGTATGATAAAACTATACATATGTATCTTTTATAATGTATCTGATTATCTACAGATAGCGCTGTTCAGGATATTTTCTCTTCTCTTCACTTGTTTACCAATCCATATATCAGATATACTCACATTAGTGTTGCATATCTTTTGTGCCATTCAGCAAATGTGATGCATTGTGTAAACTGCCTTCTGTACTGTAAAACACTTCAAGATGTTGTTATCACCTTTATGTTTTAATTTAATCTAAAACACTTGTAGTTCTGTTTTGTAGGAAGCTATATTTCCATTACTTAAAGGGGTTTTGCCAAGAAGTGAGTTCCTCACCTAACAGGCTGATACTCCCCTCTTGAGGCTTGAAAAAAGGGGCGTTGTGTTTCTGTGTTTAAAAAAACAAGTACCTCCTCTGCGATGTCATCACTTCACCTCCCATGCACGCTTCTGATATTCAGTCTCTGTAGTTGAGTAGTTGCTAATCCACAGAGGAGAACTGTATTGTGCACCAGCTATATGTGATTTATTTCTCCCTCTTATTTGCTCAGGAGAGAAGATTAGCTCAGCAGGCAGCCTTCTTTCATTCCTTCATGAAGGGCTGCAGAGGGAGAATGAGGGGGGCTTAGGAGAACAAGACAGCGTCTGCATGTTTACTTAGATAATTACATTACAACCAGTGGATTCTCCATACAAAAGACAGAGGAACTTTTCTCCCCAGTCCCTCCAAAGCTCGTTCATGTTCCCTGTCATCAGATAAGAAGTGCAAACAACGCAAGCGCAGCCAGATCAGCTCCTGGTCCTATCTAATGTAAACTGTCAGGAAACCAAGGGCATGTAAGTCAGGCTGTAGCTCTCAGAGGCTTCACTTTTTTAATCACATATATTTCGAAAATTGATTAAATACCCATTTTGGAGGATCCCACGTCAACATTAGATCATGGCAAAACCCCTTTAAGTCTATAGCTTTGACGCTTTTTATCAGTTCACTAAGTAGATTGCAGTCATGGATCTTACGCGTCCCTACCGTTTATTGATTCTGCAAAGATCAAAGTGGGCCACACATTATGGTTTAATGTTTTGCAGTCCAGCATAAAAGAACCTGGTGCTTGATTAGACCTAGGGAAGATAAATACTAGAACTATTAATAGCACAGGTATAGGTGATATGCGAGGCTCCCTTTATCCTTACATGTAGAACCAATGATAAATCTCACCATCAGCCACAAGTGGGAATATACTATTAATACGAGCTATGATGCAGCAAGATTTCTATATTGAAACTTCTGAGTTAAAATTAAACATGTATAAACATCATAGAAATGAATGCACATTTAAAGTAATTATAATCACAGGCAGGGCTGTGGAGTTGGAGTCGGAGGCTATTTTGCAGGAGTCGGAGTCGTCATAAAATGGACCGACTCCGACTCCCAAAATATATAATTAGTTGGTCCAGTTAGTTCGATGCAGTGCAAAGAGCAAGAGGAATTGGGTCCGGCCAGTGCTACTGCTCCCATATCTTCAGCCTTATCACATGAGGAGTGTAATTGATGACATGGAGCAGGCAAAGCGCTGCCCCAGGAGAAAAGATTCCGCTCCCATGACAAACAGATTTCAGCAAAATGTTTCACCTGTTTTCAAAGAAGTAGAAGAGTTCAACCATTCATCAAAACTGACTGTGGCTGAGGCAATTCCTTTATACCCTGACATTGTTAGAGATGTTGCCCCTGTGGTCACCGCTTTGCCCCCAACCCAAGTTAGTGTAGAGAGGCCATTCTCTAGCCTGGAAACAATGAGATCAGATGTGAGGTCATGTATGCAGGATCTGATGGAGGCAATACTATTTCTCAGAACAAATTCAGAGACTCCACAAATGTTCCTGCAGTGTTTTGCATATTTACATTTTTTTTTTTCCCAAAAGTCATGTCCAATAAATATTTATTTTCACTGACAAGAAAAAGGGTAACAATTTTTTGAACTTGTACTTTCAGACTCCCATTCTCCCCCTAAACCCTCGCTTTGTACGGGGCTACTGTAAAATTTTTTTTACTTCATCTTACCATCTTATCAAAAATTTGACTTGAAGTATTTGCATCTGCTTAGTTAAAAATTTTGCTCCAAAAAATAAAAAGTGAATTTTGTATTTTTTGTTAGTTTTTGGGGGAAATTTCCATTTGGGTTTTTTCAATACTGCCTGAATCATTCTGGGCTCTGGATCAGTTCAGACATTTTGACCAAAATTGTCCCTTTTTCTTTTAAATTCCCAATTTGGGCAGACGGACTTGAATAAAAATACAGATTTTTTTCGCTCTATCCACAAGTGTTCAAAAACAAAACATTGTTACCCTTTGCTTGTCAGTGGTTTTGTTTTTTCCCTTAAATAAGCTTAAATTATTGTATCTTGGGGTAAACAGCCTGCCCCAGCCTCCAAAAAAAATTGCAGAGAGAAAAAAAAAAAAAAGCACAACTTTTACAAAGAAAGTGCATTGAAAAAATACCTGTGGGGTGGGCGGTGTCAAAAAACCCAAATGGGGTATCTATTCCTCCTTATATATTTTAAAAAAATTTTCCAAATAAAAAGTATATTCCCCCACAGAAAAACTTTCTGAAAAAAATTTGGGGGGAACCCGGGTGCCACTGGCATGGGGCGGCACAAACTATGCACCGCCCAATACCAGTGGCACACCACTGTAAAAGGGGCGAAAAAAACACATGGAAATCTCCAAAAAGCATTTTTTGCTATCTACAATATATGAAAAAAACTTTGAGATTTTGTTCGCATGTTTTGGCCAAAAAAATCCCTCAAGCCACCCCGGTTTTTACCGGGATTTTGGAGGCCGTTTGGCACAGTGAGAGGTCTGAATTTGCCCCCTCGTGAAGTGTTTTAAAGTAGGACCCCCCCGCCTGAGATCCGTTGTAACCCGGTGGTGCTGAGCATTTTTTGGCCCAAAAAAAAACAGCGAACAAAAGAATCTAAAATTTTTTTTCATATATTGAGATAGCATAAAATGCTTCTTTGGAGATTTCCATGGTTTTTTTCGCCCCTTTAGAGTGGTGTGCCACGGATGGGACTGTGTGCTAATATATGTGCCGCACCCATGCCAGTCACCCAGGTTCGCATTTTTTTTTTTCAGAAATGTTTTTCTGTGCAGAATAAGTTGATTTGGACATATTGTTTTAAAAACATATAAGGGGGAAAGGGGATCCCCTATATTGGATAGCATAAAATCCCTTTTTTGGGAGTTTCCATTGTTTTTTTCCCCCTTTTTTAAACACCCGGAGGGACCATTTTACTACAAAAATTTATCATTAAACATGCGCGTGTATGGGGGAGTCAGGGGTGGGGGCGGGGAGTCGGAGGTTTGGGGAAATTGAGATCGGGGTCAGAGTCGGGGGGTTTGGCTTGCCGACTCCACGCCCCCGACACGGGGTTTAAAAGCCCTAGCTTTTCTACCATGGGGCAAATTTTCTACCGGGTTTTCTTTTTTCGACCTCCCCCATTTTCAGACCATGGTCAATTCCCACCCGGTGCTTTTTTTCGACCCCTCAGCTTTCATACCCCTGACTCAATTCTCTATCCTGGTGTTTGTTTCGACCTCCTCAGCTTTTCATGACCATGGCTCAATTCCCTATCCTGGTGCTTGTTTCGACCTCCTCAGCTTTTCATGACCATGGGTCAATTCCCTATCCTGGTGCTTGTTTCGACCTCCTTAGCTTTCCATGACCATGGGGCAATAGCCTATCCTGGTGCTTGTTTCAACCCCCCTGAGCTTTCCATGACCATGAGTCAGTTTCCTGACCCTGTAGTGGCTAACAGTGCAACTGCTTGGAGATGTGAATCCTGCACAGGTTCTTCTCTCCAAGTAGCAAAGGGGATGGAAACAACCAGGGCTGGACCCATTCTTTCCAAAGACCCAACAGCAGTTGCATGGTTTGCTACCATAGTATATGCAGTTTTTATTATATTAGGGTACTAGTTATGCTTAATGATTCTAGTTATGTCATACCCTGCTGTACATCACTATGCTAAGAAGCCATGGATGAACAACTTTGTAGAGTAGATCAGGGTCATTGAATGTGGTTGCTTCATTGTGTCATAAGCATAATAGTTATTGCTCCCTATGTAGTTGCTGCTCACAAGTCAAAAAAAATTTGGAATCCAAACACCACCCAAAGTGGAGAGCAAAATGTCCGGGAAAGGGTAAATGAATCTGCAGGGGCTGCGGCTTGAGCTATAAAACCATGCCCGGGGGTTGGTAAGGTTCCCGGTTTTTTCACTGTACCTTGCAAGGCAGGATTGACTTGGCTGCAGATAACTCCCAGGTCGCTACCCCTACGTGGTCGCTTGTAGTGACAGCCGGTGTGCCAAAGAGGTACTGAGGGACAGGTCGAGGTACGGGCATATGTTCAGTGCAGGCGGCATTCTAGCAGAGTCAGTAGTCATAGTTACATAGTACGGTTGAAATAAGACATGTGTCCATCAGGTTCAACCAAGGGTGATAAAATGTGGTTGAAGGGAGGGGGAAAGGGTTTTTAAACCAGCTCCCACGGGGAATGCCCTGAAACCCAAAGGCAAAAACCAATCTGCTCCAGTGAAAAAGGGGGCCCCCCGGCCTCCCCCACCCCGGGCCGAATTTTTTTAAAAGTACATAGATCAATATTCTCTACTGTTCCGTGTGACCCGCTCCAAGGGGGCTATTCCCAATTTACAGTTTTACAGTGAAGAACGCTCTTCTCCTCTGAAGATTGAATCCTTTTTTTCTCTAGCTGAAGGAAATTTCCCCTTGTCTTTTGAGGGGGCTTTTCTTGAAATGCTGAGCACGAGATCGGGGCAGGTGGAAAAGTAGTCAAAGAAATGAAGTCAAGGGTCAAACCAGAGAATACAGAACTGGACAGGAATAGCGTAATAGAAACCAATAGCTGGCAAAGAGAAAAGTGGGAGGTGTGCTGCAGGACAGTAGCACGTGGCACGTGCCTTGACAGTAACATGCACATGGTTGTATAAACGTACAATTGCTAGCAATTCTTAGGGATGAGATTTGTTTTACCTGAAGACACAATGACTTCTGCATTTATTCCTATAAAGCTGGAATTATTTCCATACATTTTAAAAGCTTATATCCTACTGATCAATCAAAGCAAACACATACAATATTTGCCCCTCCTCATAGGTCATAGAGCCTTTCACAAGTCTCCCGAAATGGACGTCATTCTCATTTTGAGAGACCAGAATCAGCATTAATTCCACTTTTACCCAGTTTCCTGGGTATTCGGCATGCTGGGACTTGTAATCACTTTGCTAAAAAACAATATATAGTTTTGCACATCCCAAAAAAATTTTAAAAAATGAGCATAGGTGCACACTGGCGTGGCAACAACATATATCAATAGATATATGGAATGTAAAACAATGTTAATATTGTATGCCACATTCAGTTTGTTGCACACCTATTGCTCATTTTTTTTCAAAAATTTTGGATGTGCAAAGCCAAATATTGTTTTTTATCTTTTGTATGGGGGAGTGGCTGCCTCCTTGGTTTATTGCACTCCACCCACCTTCACAGGTTTTTAAATCTAATGCAGCGTATCTGGTAGCTGGTGCCTTCACTCTCTGAAATATGGAGGTCTGAACAGGCCCTTGAGAGAGAAAACTATAGTGTAGGACCCACCTGAATTTAAGGTCCCGTTTAAGTTTCGGAGGTGGCTTAAGCAGTTTTGATCAAAATTGTAATCATTTTGACTGCCAGGATTACAGTGACAGCACTGTTGCACCACCTCAAACTTCTGCGTTATAAAAAGCCGCAGAGGACTTGCTGCAGTTGCTGAAATCCAACCATATTGGGATTATTATTACAGTACCATGTCTGATTCTCCTCATCGAGAAGCTCTGAGATCATGAGACACTCACCATAACTTGGGCTCAGGACCTGTACATTGGATTTGTAAAGAAATTGTTTCCTGAGAATAAATTTGGTTAAACAACACAATTGATGTTTCCCCGGGTGACTTGTACTATTACTTTTAGAGCTACCAAGACATAGCTAGAGAGTATTTATAAGCCATATGCAATGTCATGCCTGTGGTGTAAGGAAAGGCTGTCAAACTCCTTTTTACTGAGGGCCATATCATCACTATAGTTACCCTCAAATTGCCATTGGAGGGCGGCTAGGGTGTCTGAGTAGGGCTGACAGAGCTGATCCTCCGCCTGTGAATTGCTATACAGAGCAGTGTTCCAGCCAGAGCGTCGAATCCAATATGGCGCCCGTTCCCTGCGCTGTCTGCATCCTCTGGGGAAAGTGGAGAGCCAGTCCTTCTGTGTCCGGACATTGTCCATCCCTGCTTGCTGTATCTAAGCTCTTGCAGGCCACATACAATTATGTAGTGGGCTTGATTCGGCCTGATGGCCTTCTGATGGCACATGCTGTATTAAATGTTCTTCAAACTGAAATTAAATCCCATATCATTTTTGAAATGCTCTATCATCTATGTCCCATAAAGAAGTTTTATTGAACATAAAGACTGAAACTGGCTCAGATATCATAAAAAAACTGATGAATCATTGGCTGAAATCACTGTATCGGTAGCAGGTGACCAGGGTTATAAATAGGCAGTTCTCCCATTTTCGGCTGTTAGTGAACACCCCACCCTCCAACTCCTCATAACACTGTAGTGTTAAGAGAAAATGGCCTCACAACTGTTATACTAGAGTGGTTTTTCCTGATCCTTGCTGAATGACGGATAATCAACTCATCTCAATTAAAGGTAGAAAACTTTAAAGGGGTACTCCAGTATACAAAACTTGACTCCTATTCAAAGTATGCGGTTCCAAGTAAAAGTCTGTGATGTAATGTTATTAAATATTTTTAGTAGTTTCCCATCATCACCAATTACTGGATCAAAATCTGATAGTTGTAGCCCGTTGTTCAGTTTCAGCTTTCTGGTCAGCCATGCTGAGCTCTAGAATTAGGAAGGTTACTTATCTATCTATGGATCAGCAGGGGATGGAGAGGATGTAACTAGGAACTAATGTGAAAGGTTCGGCAGCCAGAAATGAATAAAAAAGGTGGAGACTTTCTGTTCTGCAATCAGAGAAATACAGGTAGAGAGAGGCCTAAAATAGATGTCAGCAATGATGGCAACCAGAGGCATAACGTGAAGCTCTGGGACACTAGTGCAAAAAGTGAAATGAGCCCCCCAGCTACCATGTGTCACTTGCATTGCTGGTATCATGGCAGGAGGGCTTTTGGGTCCCCTCAGGCTGCAGGGCCTGGTAGCGACTGCTACCTCTGCACCCCCTATAGCTACGCCCCTGATGGCAACTCTGGTTCTCTACCCCCATGAGCTGCTGTTGTAAGTGGTTGATTGATTGGCGGTCAAGAAATAATTACAATAAAGCAGAATATATAAAAAATGAAAGGTTTAATACATAAATAAGGAAATAAAATGATACTTAGCTGCAGTTACAGATGTTATACAGTAGATGAATAGTTCGTTCACAGTGAAATGGGGAGCCCCTCTGTACCTCATGTACACCCATCTCATCCAATGACCCCAGAAGGGGTGCTGGGCGCCCAAATGGCCCCAGCCGAAGCTAGCTATCAGTGGCAAAAGTCAGACCAAACATAGGTGTACAGTTTCTAAGCTGTATAATCAGCATTACAAGAGACTAAAGAACTTACCTTTGGCTTTCCATACATGGGAGGGATCCTTAGAATAGTTGTGTATAATGTATTATATCAGCTCTGAGCAGTACCGTGGGGGTAGGAGCTGTGAAAACTTATTACTGAAACAGAGGTCACAAAAGGTCACGCACAGTGGAAAAGAAATAGATGCATAGTATAACAGACGCCCTCTCTAGTAAGCCTTTTGGCGCTAAATAACTATTTCTGTATACTTTATACAGGTAAGAGACATAAGACATTGAATCTCTATATCACATCTATAAGACACAATAATCCTTATCATTTCCATCCTATTACAGCTGTGAAAGCTATGCCCACACTCGCTGCTCTGGGGAGGAGCACATAGTAAGCACAGTGTAATAAAATATATCAATTATATAGGTTTTGGATGTAGGATTAGTGATATACTGTTGCTTTGTGTGAATTGACTCTAATGCCACATATCAAGTTTTGTATCCGAACACCGGAGTACCCCTTTAAGGTCTGTATTCTTCATTTCTCCTCTTGAAGGGCCGGTGGCTTGAGGTGATAGGACCTGTTTGGCATCATGCCTGCGGGATGGGAGTCTCCCTCTTCATGTAGTTATCCCATGTTTCCCAGTCAGCACAGTCGCTCCAGTCACTATGTACCAGGCTCTCCTGTGGTCTAATTTACCAGACCTTTCCATTTCTGGCCTACTTTATCTCTCATATTTTGACCTTGCTCTCACGTCTTCAATGGCAACTTAGTGGCTTCTCGCACTTCTTCAGGCCTCTGTCTTTCACATGCTTTCCCTTCAAACTCCAGTGCCATCTGCTCTCCAAAGAGGGAAACCGGGAGTCCCATCCTACAATCTCACCCCTGTCTTGTATTTGCATAACCTTCTTCAGGCTGTTCGTGTGACAAGAGGCCCGACCTTCAGTTGAGCTCCTTCACAATGCGGTTTAAGTGGATTCCATTTTTATGGTTTATATAGAACTGTGTTTTCTTCATGTTAATATTGTCCATAATGGAAGCCTCCATAATTGGCTTTTCATTTCTATCAAAGCAATTGTCTGAAAAACAATGCCTACAGTAAACAGTAATACCTGAACACCATGTACTGTACTTGTCCGAAATGAAGACTTAACTGTGGATCTGGAACATGATTTACTATAATGGCTTGAATAGCTTTATATTCATAAAACTATTGACACAGAACACAGAAAGCCTGGACTTGTTCACACATGATGTCATAGAAAAAAATGTGTTCTCCCAAATAAAAGGCAATCAGTTACAAAACCTTTGTTAAAGTTTACCAATTATATTCTCTTCTTGCCTCAGCCTAGGCCAAGGAATTACGTCATCTTCCACTGATTTATGTTCATCCAGTATGTAACCCCCAGTTAATTAACTGTATCTCCAGGGCAAGTTGTGGACTGTCGCAGATTTCACCTCCACTGGAGTTGAATATTATGTTGTGCCCATTTAAATGATCCAGCCACAAGCCATTTCATACATGATCAAATGATCCTCAGTGGGACTTCCATAAGTCCAATCCTTTATTTCCCCTGAAGATAAACTCTATCAGAGAAATCTCCTTTAATTCTTGAGATAAACGTAACCTTTGTGCATGGAGTTGCCAGGTTAGATTGCTATCTTATGTCTATTGCCAGCATATCAGATAAGATGGCTGTATTACTGCGCATGCACAGCGATGTCATCTGTGTTCTTGCAGCCGCTCTACTGCACATGCGCGGTAATGTCATCCCTATGGGCTAGACCCACAGAGATTGATATGACTGGTGGTGTTCTCGTACACCGCCAGACACTGGGTGGCTTAGGCTATGTTCACACGGCTTATTTCGGGGCGTATTTACAGACGTATTTATGTCCGCAAATACGTCCTGAAATACGTTTCAAATACGTGTCACTAAGTGTGGCACGTATTTCGAGTCGTAAATACATTCCCCATTCTTTACTTTGGGGATTTACATTGCAAAATACGCCTCAATAAGTGACAGGGGACTTAATTTTTACGATCGTATATACGGACGTATTTACGCCCGTAAATACGTCACGAAAATACGCCTCGTGTGAATGATGAGGCGTATTTTCCATTGGAATCAATGCTAATCTAATTGTTCATTATTTGAAACATATTTCGGGACGTATTTGCGGACGTAAATACGTCCGTAAATACGCCCCAAAATAAGCCGTGTGAACATAGCCTTACAATGAACACAGAGGTTAATCTCTGCTATTTGCTGTGCTAAGTGGATTGGTCGATTGATCTGCCGGTCCACGAATTGGGTGGATTATGGCTCTTTGAAGTGGCTGATAGGATAATCACAGGCATCCAGCCAGTGATGCCATAGGAGACTATAAGTGGCTTGTAACACCTAGTAACACTTGGCAACTGTTTGCCCCATAACCCCTGAGGACACCACATTTAGTAGTGAAACATGTTGGGGGGGGACAGCATTATTTATTTTAGTTCAAGCAATGTGGCAGTAATGGTAGCTTAGTATAACGGCAGACACTGGCTTATTTTACTAACATACTGAGAGTTGTCATCTAACACTGATTATCAATACACATGTCAATGAATAGCTTAGTATAGGGGCAGACACTGGCTTATTTTATCAAGATACTGATGGCTGTAAATCAAAATTGGTTGCTAATACGCACTACAGCTGTAGGTATCTCTAATGGACCTGGTAGCTTGAATGGACCTTCTTTGTGATGCTGCTATGCATGCTGGTCATATGTTCATTTAGTCCATATTCCATTTTTGGATATTTTCATGGTGCAGCTTACAAAGTTTTTCTTCCCTGTTGAACCGGAGAAACGCAACGGGATAACGGGGCACAAAGGGTGTATTAGGGTGAACCATGTAGGGTGGGGTCGCCCTTTTCGGTGCGGAATCCCCATGGTATATGCAAGGTGTTATAGGGATAATTTGCGCATTTATTCTTGATGCACAGCCCACAGCTGGCAGTATAACAAATACTTCTCCATGTGACAGGACATCCGGATGTCCAATACAGGAATTTATGGTACCATATTTTAGAAAGCATTGACTTCACTCTATAAACCTGCATACCCACCTTTATATATGAACAATTTGACTCCATTTACAGTGCTTTGCTCCTTGATGTCTACTGTTACCTACTGTAGTTAATTTTCATATATTTCAATTCTGATTATATGTCTGGATACGAGGTGTTTTAGATGTCTTTATTAAAAGTAATATATTATCCCTTTTCCTTTTCAGTGACACAAGTTGTAATATAGCAAGAAATAGGTGCTGAAAATGTTCTGATACAATCTATCAAACTTAGACACTTAGGCATTTATCTTCCCTTTTCCTACTCTATGTAAGTCATATCTGACTTTCAGGTACCTTCATCCAAGTCTGTACTTGAAGCAACCACTGTGACCATTGCTTTATGCCCCTGCTTCATGCCACATTTCCGTTTCACTCTTCACTTGTGGTCTATAGGAAGCAGCACCTGGTTTAGAAGCCACTGAGAACCTATTGACCTCTTAGAAGTACATGCAGGGACTACCCCGTGGACTTCAGTTTAGCAGAAGGGTATAATTTCCTGTTCAGTGAATCAAATTTTGTAAAAGAGAGGAACAACAGGCACCGGAAACAACAAAACTAAACACCGGTGTGTTCCTATCTGTGGTCAAATTTAAATCATGCAAAAGAAAAAGATAAAGAGACGACACTTCCAAGATATGAACAATACAAAATATATTTTATTGGAGTCACAAACGTTACCAAAGAAACATAAAAACAGTTTAGAAACCTCATAATTAATATGGACTACACTTTACATAGTCATTAGGTGGCTACTTTGTGTATTTGAACAGCAGCATATAGTAATATAATGAATAAACCCTATGTCTTCAAAGACACTGCAGTGCAAGAATAACTATAACTTCACTCATAAATGTGGTATATAGAGCAATGAATAAGTGCCTAGAAGTGATACTATCACAAAAATGAAAATGCTATTAAGAAGGCGCAGAGTAAACAAAGGTTATTAAATTATACCCATGAAATAGAGCAACACTGTGACACCCTGAACTTTGAGGATAGGCTCTATTAAAGGGGTTGTCTCACTACAAAGATTAGCTTTCAACATGTTGGGAACACTAAATAGAGATGCTTTCCAAATATATGGCTTTGTTTGTTTGTTTTTTTGTCAAGGAGCTACAAGTGATTTTATCACCTTCTGTGCTTTATGGTTCCTCAAGTGACCAACCTCTGTACTTCTCCCTCCCTGCTGTTTTTTCTGATAGCAGGGAGTGATGTCATCACACAGGTCGCCAGCACAGAACTCTGGACAGTGAGAGCTTGTTTGTTATCTGGTCTTTCTGACAAAAGCCAGTAATTACTGTTGTTTACTTTAACTCAGAAGCTTCCCTGGTCCTGACAGCATGAGATTTATCTAATTAGCAGAAGTCTGAATACACGGAGCTCATATGCTAATTACAGACAGCTTGACCAGGAAGTGAAAGAGCAAAGCAGCATTATTTCATTCATGCATCCTAGGAAACTTTGAGATGAGACAACCCCTTTAAGAGTTATATTTTAATAACTTATGTTTACTCTGATACAGTTCTCGGTTAAGGCACAAAACTCAGTCATACCATTTACATTACATGATGTTAATTTGATTAATGGTAATTTCAAGGAGTTGTCTCATTACGAGCTTTCAGCCTGTCAGTGTCCCTGGTAAGTTGAACTGAGGGGCGTGCTTCTTGGTCTGTCTGTTCTGCTCCCTCTCCCCCTCCCATCAGCACACAGGCAGTACGTAACTTCTATACAGGGGGGGGGGAGGGGGTTTGCTCTCAGAGTTACCCCTGTGTGTGCCTGCCTAGGTCTGTTGCAGGAGAGGCTGATCTAGGAGTGTAGGGAGGAATATGAAGCTGTGTGCTAATAGAGGCAGAGGGAGGGCATGTGTTCCTATATCCCCTGCTTAGCTTACAAGTCTCCACATCTCCAGCAAACAACAAGGGCAGGGGTTACTATACTCAGGATGTTCCCAATACAGGAGAACATAAAGTATTCACATGCCCCTAAATCTGTATAGTTTTTAGTATAGTCACAGTTCCAAAGACATATCATGATTATAGTAACAGACAGGGTCACTGCTGTCACAATCTATCTGTGTAGGAGCAGGAGGAAGAGGGGACAAAACAGGGTTAATCCAGGCAGCTCGGACACAGAGTCCAGAGTCCTCCCTCCCCCCTCCTTTCCTCCCCCCTCCACTCCAGAAGCATTCTGTGCGGGGGGGGCTCTCTGCCTCCGAAACCCGTCTTCAAAGGTGATGAGTCATTCAGGGCCTGACAGCCAGTAAGATTTAAAGGGTCAACAGGTCAGCTACTATAGAGATTTTTAGAAGCTGATGTAGTAATTTTTAACAGGGCTAGCTCAAAATCAGTAGAACATTTGTAATGAACATATATTGCAAAGCTGCTTGTTTTTTAAAGATCTTTAAATTAAAACCCAATCATTGTAGCGAGACAACCCCTTTAAGTAATCATTGACTCTTCATACAACTTCTGCTCATTGAGTAGTATAAGTGAACCGTGTACAAAGTGCAATTTACTTACATTAAAAATTGTTGCAGTTTTTACCACTATAAATGTGTTTGAAGTCGCTAATACTTGGTGTCTCCCTTTTCAGGGTTTTTTTTACTTCACACCTGTCTCAAACCTCCCATCACTTATCTGGGAACTTACTCTTTTTTTTTTTTAGACACCACCCAAAGACTCTGACCCCAAAACAAAGTTTCTCACAACAATTTGGCCAATATGCTATATCCCTCGATTAGTGCCACTGGGCCTCACTAAGGCCTGTCTCAAGATGTCTCCACAACACTGTCAGGGGAATAGTCTTTATTCAATGTTCCCCACTTCACGTCTTCTCTCACTATCTACTAGGCACAGGCCACAGCTCTCTGGACTGTCCCAACCAGGCCACAACCTGGGCCATGGTATCTAGGCCGTACTTCAGGCTAAACTGTTCAAGACAACCTACAGGACGGTCAACAGAGCAGCCAAATACCACTACAGAGATCCACTGGCCCACCTGAATGCCTTAACTCCCAAACAAGACTTAACACAGCCAGACATTTTTGATTCCTGGTAGTCCAACTCCAGACACCCAGTTGTTTGAGGGGACTGCAGTGATCCTTCAACAACCTCTTCAGTTTTTACATGGTTCTCAGTGCTATTTGAAAAAGGGAAGATCTCTCCTTTGAGAGAGCACCTATCTAGGTGTGTGGAGATTTGAAATGGACTTTTTGCCCTCCATGAAGCATCTGCATATCACAAGGCATTATGGGAAAGGAGCTGAGAAGCTGAAACGCCCTCTGTTGGATGTAACAAATCCTCAATTTGCTTTTGACCCACTGGATCTTTAGAAAGCAAGAAGGGATATTTAGCCAAGCCAGCATCACTCCTCTGTAGACAGCCGTTTCGGGGTGTGTGCCCCTCGTCAGTACAGAGCAGAGCGATGCTAGCTTGGCTGAGTGGGAGGCAATGAGTAGCTCAGAAAGGGAAGAGTGCTATTTGTACATTGAACCTTAATTTTAGCTGAGGGGTTTAAGAGCTGCACCATTCAAGCATTGCCACTAGTGTTGATTGAACCGTTCTAGAAAAGTTAAGTTCTAGTAGAACTTCTTGAATTTTTAGAACTCAAACTGAACCGAACATTTTACTGTTTGTGTGAGTAAAGTTCTAGTTCGACACGCCATTTCAGTTTCATTTTCAGTTTCGTTTTCTGCACTTTTGACGTCCATCCAATCATCTTTCTGCACTTTTGGCGGCCATCCAATCAGTGCAGAGCACAGAGAAGTGTCAAAAACGTAATCGCTGAGGTGTATGGCTCTCATTGGCTACTAGAATCACATGACCATGTTATATACGTATATTTCACTGTATGGTCTTGTGAACACCATTTTCAGCTTACTCTCTGTACTGTACAGACTTCTCTTAGTTAGATAGCATTTTCCTCTCCATAGACATCAATAGTTAGGGAGTTTGGTATTGCTGGCTTCATTTTTTCCACACCCAGAAGCTATTATTTGGTGACATTTACAGGCTCACATAGGCCTAACTCTCATATACATGGATATATATTATACAGAGTGCTTGGATTTGCTAAATCATACTCAGTGACCAAAAGTTCAGGTTTTGCAGTTTTGCGGGTTCAGTAATTGTATAACACACTGTCTTCAAATCTCCTATGTGTCAAAGGGGCTTTTGGGCCCCCTCAGGATGCAGGGCCCCATAGCAGCTGCTACCGCTGCATCCAGGGCCGCCATCAGAAATTTCAGGGCCCCATACAGCTAAAGCGCCTGGGCCCCCTGTCAACCCTGCCCCTATAATTCCCGCCCCCAGCCAACCCCCATAGCCCCGCCCCCAGCCAACCCCGCCCAGCAACCCCTGTTACTCAACCCCAGAAAAAAAAAATGCAATTGCGCTATAGTTTTGGGATTTAGTTCTTTTTGAATTTTACAACATACAGTTTATATTTTGTGGATCAATACGTATACAAGGGCCAGCAAATACCACTGCATGATCACCACGTCACCACTATAATGTTACTGACCAAACCAGCATACCAAGACCAATAAAACCAAACAATACCACTATATATCACTACATATGGTGACTTATACCACTATAATGTTACTGACTAAACCAGTATACTAAGGCCGATATTACCAATAACAACTATATACAAAGGTGAATTAATACCGCAACTTCACCACATAACTCCACCATTAAGATGCAGAATAATGCCACAATACTGTTACTGAATATAATCCAATACAATAACACCAATATTACCACCATACAGTGACCATATAGGGGGAAATGCATGAAAACAGTCTAGGTCTAAATCTCACTTTGTTGCCCATAGCAACCAATCAGAGCCCATAGCAACCAATCAGAGCACCATATGAAATGAAAGGGGCGCTCTGATTGGTTGTTATGAGCCCTGATTGGTTGCTGTGGGCAACAAAGAAAGTCCTACATCTAGGCAGTTTTCATACATGTGGCAGATATAAGTTAATACAGTGCAGTTACATTTAGTGACTCACAGGTGACATCTGATAAGTCGCTTTCTTTCCCTTTCCTTCTCCATCCGGTCCTGGCCACCATGAGGACTTACACACACAAACACCTGACACTCGTCACTTTATAATTAATCCCACGCGGTGCCCACCATGTACAAACGCCCCATCCATAGTGTCCCAAATTGTAATAATTACCCCTTTGGTGCACTGGTCGTAGGTAGGTAGCCAGGTATTAGGCCCACCTGATGGTAGAGGGAGAACTTGAGTGGGGCCCCACATGGAAGAAAATTGAGTAGGGCCTCACTCAAGTTTTCCTACCTCCCCACGCTGTGTGGGGCCCATTCAAGTGTCTCCTCTCCCCACAGGTCTGGTGAGGGGCCTTGAGCGGGGCCTCACAGGTCTGGTGAGGGGCCCCACAAATCCCAGGGGACTTGAGCGGCCTGCGCAGGGCCCTGATCAAGACCCCTAAGATTTGGGGGCCCCGCTCAAGGCCCTTGGGATTTGTGGGGCTCCAATCAAGGCTCCTAAGATTTGTGGGGCCCTGCTCAACACCCCACAAATCTTAAGGGCCCCACAAATGCCAGGGGCCCCGAGTGCGGCCCCACGAATGCCAGGGGCCCCGAGTGTGGCCCCACGAATGCCATGCCAGGGGCCCCGAGTGCGGCCCTACAAATGCCAGTGGCCCCAAGTGCAGCCCCATAGATGCCAGTGGCCCCGAGTGCGGCCCCACAGATGCCAGGGGCCCTGAGTATGGCCCCACAAATGCCAGGGGCCCCAAGTGGGACTGGGAAGTGGCCTTGCATCCCTGTGGTGGAAATAGGGGGCTGTGCTGCAGGTTGAGATGCACATAATAACTTTGCATTACATCTGTTCAGTGTCACTTACTTCAGCGTGCAGGCAACCTCCTGTGCATGGAGCAGTCGGTCCTTCCCCCTGTTCCCTCTGGCCTTGGGCATGACATCACTGATCTGCTGGCAGCCAGAGGGGGAGGGGCCGACTGCTCAGTGCACAGGAGGCTGCCTGCAAGCTGAAGTGACACCTTCCATTAGTGTGGAGCAAGGGGGCGGAGCCTGGCGCCGGACCCCCCTTGCCTCACAGTCTGGCCGGGCCCGGTACGGGTGTAATGGTTGTAGCCCCCTATCGGCGGCCCTGGCTGCACCTCCTATAGTTACGCCCCTGCTTGCAAGCTATTCTCATCTTTTCAGTTAGTCATTGAAAGGTATGAAGTATTTTAGCCTCTCAATTTTCTTCTGTCACTCTTAGAGCCAAATTTTATTCACTAAGTTGTTCCACGTATCCAGTTTACTGCTATGGATGGTAATTCCAGCGTCTCCTCACCTGTAAAGGTATAAAAATTAACCAGAACATCTTCTCCCATTGACTTTAATGGGGTTCGAGTTCGAGCTCTAGTTCAAATAGAACCTTGAACCAAACTCACTAAAGTTCGAGGTTCTAATCGAACGAGAACATTTTACTGCTCGTGCATCTCTAATTGCCATTACTTAAATTATGGTGTTTTAGGCCATGTTCACACGGCTTAAAATGGGCCGTATTTCGGTCCGTAATTACGCGCCAGAGTGCGCCAATTACGGGCCGAAAATGGCCCATTCATTACAGTAATCCACAGTTCTCATAGAGAAACTATGGATTACGTCTCCTTGCGGGCGGCGAAGCCGCCGGGGGGGGATATTGACATGTCACTTTCGAGCGGCATATACGCGCCGCTAGCAGTGATTGTCTATGGGCCGGCGAAGTGCCGGCCCCCCGCTCACTCCCCCGCTCCCGTCCCACCCCCACGGCGTAATTGCGGGGGGCGAAATTACGCCCCGCAGTTAAGCCGTGTGAACATAGCCTTAAAGTAAGAACATTGCTGAGACCCGTGAAAACAATGGAGAAGCTGAAGCTCTTGCAAGAACACAGTGTTGTCTTCAATCAGCTGATAGTGCCAGAATTCGGAACCCCCCCCAATCTAAAATTGACTTTTATATATATTATAGTATATATATATTAAAATATATATATTATATATATAAAATATATTATATGACTATGTATTACTATACTGAGGATAAGCCATCATTTTTATAATGTTGGAAAATTCCTTTAATATCCTGGAATATGAACAATTTGCACATGTTCTCATTCATAGCTGGTGTGTGACAGATGCATCAGGTATTCTATAAGCTGACAAGCAGCAAGGAAACACATGCTCCAGCATAGCTCTAGATGTCAGGGAACGGTGATCATATAGGACAGACAATATCTAAGTGCTTCACATGTTTCTAAAGCAATAAGCACTGATCCCCTCTGTTGTTCTTAAAGGGTTAAGTGCAAAGCACAGCAGTGTCTGCAATAATCAGACTGATTCCTCCTGTCTGGATCTAAAGGTAAATATCAGACAGGAACCTGGCCCTGCTTACTTTAGTGCTTATGTACACTACTGTGGAACAGCTCAGTCAAGTCTGACCGTGGAGGTGGCGTAATATTTGCCAGAGTATATACGCACTTTTGACAATATGGTTACAATTTAGGGAAAATAAACCAATATGTCTGACCTGGAACAATGGACTTCATGACACCATTACAGGACATGGCTCACCATTGAAGTACCTCTGCTGATATCTGTCTTCTACTATATATAGTTAGTTCCATTGTAAGACAACTGCTACCCATAGACCCTAATGGAAAATAAAGATGTTTTTGAAGGATACCACCACCAGGGACTTTCCCTTTTTTTAGCCCATTTGGGGTCATGAAAAAGGGGCATTTCGTAGGTTCCCCGGGGGGCCCCGGAACGGGTTGCGGGGCGCGATTTATGAACCCCTACCAAATAGAGGTTTCAGGGGGGAGAGTAGGTCAAGGGTGTTCCCAAAGGCAAATGAAAATCTTTGGCTCCTTATTAAATATTTAAAAATTATAATTCTAAAAATTAGGGCAATTAATTTTTAATTTTTCCTGTATATATTATAAGTAAAAAATCTGGGGAACCACTTTTTTATTTTTAAAAAATCATATCCTGGAATTTTTAAATTTTGGGCCAAAGTTCCAATAGCTTTGGAAGCAAGATTCCAACCCTGTGCCCAAATACCTTGGGGGCCGGTTTATCATTTGGAGAAAAAAAATCAAGGAGCCCTTTTAAAAAAATGGGGAACTTTGTTTTCCCCTTTTTTACGGGTGACAAAAACTTTTAGGGCAACATGATGATTTTTTGGTTTTAAACGCCCATTTTTTGGCCAATAAAAGTCAGAATCACCTGATTTTGGCCCCGTTTTTTGCGGGCCATAAATAGGTTTTTGGGGAGAAAAAAACAATTCCCCTTTGGCTCAGGAAAACCATTAAATGGTTACCAATTAGCGTAATTTTCACTTTTATTGCCGTACTGAAGCTATAAATTTAAATAGTTTTTAGGTTTCCCCCCGTTTTCCTTTTAAACCCAATTTAGGGTCATTACAAAGTGCCCCGGGCCCAATTTGGATTGATTTGGCGTGGGGGAGTTTTTTAAAACTTTGCAAATGGGGCCTGCGTATTTTTGGGCTGAAAAGAGCCAACTTCTGGGCCCCCATTCATAATGCCCCCCCATAATGTTTATTCATAAAGGAAGAGGCATAATAATCAAGACTAAGGGCCTTGTGCCTGAAACGCGTTAGCAGTTCAATCACTGTCCCCATATGCCACGTTTTTAATCATTTAATTAATAAAGGAAGACTCTGTTAATGAGGATTGCTGGATCGCAAATTCTTTTTCTTCTGATAATAATCAAGATAGCTCCCTATTAGGGGACAGGGGGAAAAAATTTGGCGTTTTTGGGGAACATAAAAGGTTAAAAACTGGATAGACTGGGTACATATGTGCCCCACAGTGTCACACAGGGAGCGGGAGTGTTTTTTCCTTTTCTAAGCCCTTCCAGACCAGCAGACACTGTTTTAAACTAACGGACAAGCTCTTTGATTTCACACTATACGTTTAGATGTAGGATTAAAGCACAGAACTGGGTGCCATAGATTTCCTTGACTAATTAAAGGGGTTGTCACCAACAAAGGGCCTTGACTATCCCAAAGGATATGAGTGAGGTTGTGTGTGGGGGTTGCTCAAACCCCTAAAAAGGGGTTTTCCCATCAATAATATAGGCATCAATGTGTGACAGGTCTTGATTGGACCCCCGAACCTCCTCATTAAAAATGGAGAAATGGTCATGATTGCACAGCTATCTCCATCATTAAATGGTTTTTTTTGTGTATGTCGAGTACTTGGGTCACTTTAACTAAAGAGTTTCCCCATTTTTGATAGCTTTCCATAAAGGATTTATTGAACAATTTTTCATTATCTCTCCACTGAATCAAGTATATGGATTTGAGAAATATCACCACGATCCAGACAATGTTTCGGCAAGACGGGCCTTTGTCATTAGAGACCTATGAAGGTGGAAGCAGGAGAACCGGAGTGATGAATAGCCTTTCAAGTGCGTCTACTCTTCATTATGTAACAGGAAATTCAGGGGCCTGTTTTCCACATAGGTGGGAATCTCACCCTGATGCCATAAGAGTATGCCATCAATATGTAAGATGGAACAACCCCTTTAAGTTAAATGATACAATTCTGGTTATCTGCATCCGCCACTAGGGGGTGCTCACTGTATACATATCTATAACAACTTGTAAGTCCAGTAGGAAATGTAAATTCATATGCAGTGAGCTTCTTCTAATGATGACAGAAGGCAACAGGAGCCTAACCAACAATTATATGTTAATACACTTGAATTTGTTACAGAATGCTTTAAAAAATGTGTCATGTGCATCACAGATCCCATGACTACAGTGTAATCCTGAAACCCATGAAAAGAGCTTCAATGTAGAAGTTGTAATGTAGTATATTATTAACAAGGCCATTAGCAGGTATGCATTCTGTGCACAATCTCAATGATTTATTATTACAGTGCACTAATCTATAATGTCATGTGTCTTTAAGGAAACCTCTCACACAAAAATAATCTAATAACAGTGGAATGTTCACCAAGCGCACAAACATTATGTTGGTAACTCACATTCCTGATGTATCCCTCCTGACATGTCTGCACAAACATATTAAATTATCCTATTTCTGATACAGCCAAGCAATAAATCTTCATAACGTTTCCATAGTATAAAGATTTCGTTCTCAAGATAAAACATTCCGTGTATACTTGCTTTATTGTTACCATATACATATGAAGTAAATTACCAATATATTACTGATTTGGTTAAATGCGTTATTAGATCCAGCCTTCTTCATAGCTATGGCTGTACAATGGGCCAATTTAGAACTGCAGTCATCCACCAGACATGTTACAGATGTGGAATGTACCAATATCTAATGCTGGACATTTTCATTTATATTGTGTCTCACAGATGCACAGCAATATCTTTCATTCCGGTTTTGCATATTTTTGTCAATAAATGGGGCATTTAAGTGCTGTAATACTAGTCGAGAGTGAAAGCACTAATTTATATTGGATTTCACAGCACTCCATGTGGTTGTTTGTGGTACTGCAAGTAAAAAAATTCATACTATACAGCTGTGGAAAAAATTAAGAGACCACTGCAAAATTTTCAGTTTCTCTGATTTTTCTCTTCAATGATATGTATTTTTGGAAAAATGTACATTGTTATTTTATTATATAAACTACTGACAACATGTCTCCAAAATTCAAAGCAAAAAACTTTGTATTTGTTTAAAAAAGAAGCAGCAGCGCTGTCAGACCTCAAATAATGCAAAGAAAACAAGTTCATATATCTTTAGAATCAATAAGACTAATGTTTTAAGTCAGGAAGATTTTTCTTTTCAACTCCTTAGGCATTGTAACATTTATTTTTTCATTCAAATTCCTTTTGGCCTATTCCTAGCACTTGTTTTCCCATCCAGCTTGTCCTATTGCAAGAGGACTGTGAAGACCACAGCAGTGTTTTTTATACTTTCCTTCATTAAATAAGATTTGGTTCAGGTGATCACCTAATCAGAAGCACATGAAGTAGAATGAGGTGGACTTTGGTTGGAATTCAACTGACACTGGAATGGAAAGGCTGCCAGACATGTGGAGAGGCTGATTTTTAGACATCTGTGCAGTGGTCTCTTAATTTTTTCCAGAGCTGTATATCTATGGCACGTTATAACTATATTAAAATAACAGTGACCAATGAATAAACCCCTCCAGACTGGTCCTCCAAGGGAAATAACATTACTTTATAGTGGAAGAGTTGGCAGGATGCATTATTCATAATACCGCCCATACAATTCTTTGCTGTTTTATTTTATAATGTATTTTTACAGAGATCCAAACTGAAGAAATAAATGATAAGATTCCGAGTTCTCGACTCCCCACTGAAGGAAGCTAACAGTACATGAATTTATGGAATTCGCAGGAGCTGTGTAAAATTCTCATACAGTGAGCTCCCCCTAGTGATACACAGGAATTAGCAAATACCACACTAGTCCATACACAAATCAGGATCTCTGTTCCTTTGCAGCTCCCAGTTATCCTATTATTTTTATGTGTGAATCTGAGTCAAAATGTGTTGATGATAGCCAGTTTGCCAAATGTCTTAAATGGGCTGGTTCACTTCACGCATTGATGGTATATCGCTAGGATATGCCATAAATGTCAGATAGGCGCGGGTCCTACCTACTGAACATACACCTATCCTCAGAACGAGCCTCAAAACCTCCCCATTCTGAACGGTGCCGCAAGGCAGTATTTTGAATCCCCATTCATATCAGTGTGAGAGTCCTGACCACCTCTCTGTTCAGAACAGAGAGGTTTTGGGGCTTGTTCTCGATATAGGTGCAGATCCCAGAGGCGGTGCCTACTCCTATCTGACGTTGATGGCATATTGTAGCATCAACCGAAGTGGGACAATCCCTATAAACCAAATCTGCAATATGTGGATGACATATTTGTCCATGGGGTGTTGCCACATGAGCTAACATGAAGGATGTTACGATCTGTGCCGCAGTCCCTGCTTCAGACCGCAGACAAGGCCATGTCTCTGCTGTGCCCCTGGCCCCTGCACCAATTTCTGCTGTTATACTTCATGCTGTGGTCCCCGTTACCATAGGCATTGGCACTGACCATGGGCATGGCTGTGTCTATGCTGTGGCCCCAGCCCCGACTCCTGCAGCTGTGTCCCTTGTTGCTATGTAATTACCTCTCCTCGCTCCTGATTCGGTCTGTGTTCCTATCTATGTCCTGTGCGTGCACCTGCCCTCCCTAGGTCGCACATGCGCGCTCTTACCTGCATTTAAAGAGACAGTGCCTTAATTACCTGAACTATAATCTACTGTACGTCGTCCTGTGATTTAAGGAGCTTCCTGCCTCTGCTCTGGCGTCAGTTCGTTAATGTCCATCTAAGCTCCTGACCTCAGGCTGCTGTCTACTGTTGTTCCTGTTTCCTAATTTTCTGCTGTTACTTGCCATTATGCCAGTCTGATACCTGCATAGGACTCAGCTTCCAGTCTACGTGAAACCCCTCGGTATCCTCATTGCGGTTCCTGCGACCTGTGTTCCTGTTACCTACGTTTCTGCTGTTACCTGCCGTTATGCCACCTGCCCGGGACTCTACCTGTCTACAGCTACACCCACTGTGACCCGTTGCTTTAAGCCTCGTTCACACGGCTTATTTCTGGCACGGATTTAGCCGTATTGCACTGCAGTACGGCTGAAATCCGTGCCAGGTATTACGGTAATCCACAGTTCTCATAGAGAACTATGGATTCCGTCTCCTCTCCCTGCTCGGCGAATACGCGAAAGTGACATGTTCATTATCCCGGCGGGAAACGCAGCACGGAGTCGGCGTAAATTTGGGGGGCGAAATCCGTCCCCGCAATTACGTCGCCAATAAGCCGTGTGAACCGGGTCTCAGTCCATACCTGTTGACCTCCATTCAGCACTTCAGCTGTCACTACCAGTAGCCACTTCAAGGGTAATTACCTGAGGGTTCCCTGCGGCCCAGTCCATCCAGCCTTGCGGCAGCCCTGGTGCAGGCCGGGGGTCCGCCGTGATAACGTCGCCGCATCATGCCACCCCGCACAGGATGGAAGGTGAAAGGCTCTGCAGCACGGCGGGGGGCTGGGGACCGGTGCTGGGGGGCACTGTGGCTGGTGATTGATGGGGGGCATTCTGGTGATGGGGCTATATATCTACCTTACAGTCTATATACCTTATACAGGGGTATATACCTAACTAACAGGCATCTATATACATACCTACCTATTGGGGGCTTATATAGCTACCTACCTAATGGGGCCTATATCTCTAGCTACTTACCTAATGAGGGGACCTACATAATTACCTACCAAATGGGTAGCTGATATACATGCCTTATGGGGTGCTTATATACTTACTTACTTACCTAACAGGGTCTTATTTACTTGCCTAACCAATAAGGGGCCTATATGTTTACTTACCTTTAATCACTGACCTACCTTAATGGGGGCCTATGTACATACTTAATGTGTGCCTAGTTACCTATACAATTGGGGGGAGGCAACCTACCTAATAAGGGGGCCTGCCTTCCTAATTTGGGTCTACCTACCTAAAAGAGATCTACCTTTTGCCTACCTAATTTGTGGTGTATCTACTATATTAGGTGTTTACCTACTATATGGGGATACAAAAGAAGAATACAACTGGGTGCACAAACAGGAGGCCTTATATCTGTCAGGGCACTTTTACTGTCTAGAAGTGCTGTTCGAGACACAAGGGGTTCATTATTTCTATTTGGGGTTCAATGGATGGAGATTTTGTATAGAAGTGGGGCATGGGTAGGTATCTGCTGGAAAAGTAAGAAGTTTAAGATGTTTTTGTGGTAAGTACTGCAGACACAAGTCATGTCGGGAGAAGAAGTCATGGCGACCTGGATGGAGAAGAAAATGGAAAGAGAACGACTTCAATCAGAGATAACGTCACCCGTGAGTCATTAAATGTAACTTCAATGACACTACTTATATGTCTACAGGACCTGGTAGTCACTATATGGTGGTCATGGTATGGCAGTTATATTTGACCCCCATGTAGTGGTATTATTGGTATAGTTGATCTTGGTACAATGGGCTATATAGTAACAATATGATGGTAGTATGTATGGTGAAATATTTGCTCCATGTATAGGAGTATTATTTGGTTACTGCATCGCTATTATATAATAGGTATTACACAATAATACATAAATGAGGCTTTTAAAATAGGCACATTTTTCAGAGTTGTTTTTTATTTTACATTGTAGATGTAACAAAGGCTGTGTGAACCAAGCAGTATTAAGAAAAAATATAACACAGAGAGCCTGTGTCCCGGATGTTTTAGGACCCTAGCAACGCCCCTGCTGGACATCATGTGGGCTCACAAGCAGGGCCTGCACGATCGCAGTATGGGACCATCTGTATATGACAGCTGGACCTATGCTGTGTCACCCACAACTGGATCTAACTCCGGGCGCGGGTGATTAACCCCTTAACTTCCATGTTCAACCGCGATTATGACAGTTAAGGGAAACACAAAGGATGGGAGCTCCCTCTATCTGCATCAGCATTGCCGCAATGCAATTGCGGATGCCAATGCTCTCCTAACCAAGGCTTCCAGGCTGCCTGTGACGTTATGCTCGGCCATGCAATGAGGGTATAGCTGGGCACAGTGATTGACAGTTACAATGCATAGCAATACTGCTAGGCATTGTAACAGTGATATGAAGATCACTAACACAAGTCCCATGTGGGGACACAAACAGAGAAAAATATAACTAAAACACCTACACTGTCCTTTCCCCTTTACAAATGGCAGTCACCCAAAAAAGATGGACAATAAATAAAGTACTCATATTTGTTATCACCCCGTGTGTAACCACCTAGCCTATAAATCTGTCATGTTATTTAACCCATACCATAAATGCCGTTGGAATAAAAAAGTGAATAAAAAGGGATCAAAAAGTCATAAATGCTAAAGTGGTATCGACGAAAACCTCAGTTAATCCCGAAAACAATAAGCCCTTACACCGCTTTATGTACGTAATAATAAGAAGTTATGGGTATCAGAATACCTTGATACATAAATATTGTATTACACAATAAAAATACTTTTTTAACAACATATAAAACTATATAATTTCGGTATTACCGTAATCGTATTGACCTACGGAGTGAAACTAACTTGTCATGATTACTGCACAGTGAGCGAGGTTAAAAATAAAAATTAAAAAACACTACTAGGATTGCATTTTTTTCACCCTGACTTCCAAAAAACGGATTTAAAAGCAATCAACAAGTCTTGTCCTCCCAAAAACAATAAAAAAATAAAACTCATCCCGCAAAAAAAAAACAACAAAACAAACATACACAGCTCCATACATGGAAAAATATAAAAGTTTTGTCTCAAATTTTGGCGATGCAAGAACGTTTTCCTGTAAAAGAAATAAAACGAATGGGGGATATTAAACTGCCTATACCTGCCTATGGGGTACATTAAACTGCCTATACCTGCCTATGTAATTTTATTGGTATCCATTTTTATTTTTTAAATTCCCCAGTAGCCGCCACATTTTCAACCCTAGGCTTATACTTAAGTCAATAAGTTTTCCCAGTTTTTTGTGGCAAAAGGTGCCTCGGCTAATACGCGAGTATATACAGTAATTGTTTGGACCTGCATAATAAGTTAGCCTGTCATTTACACTGCAAAGTGAACGCTGTAAAAATGAAGCCCAAAAAATAATAGCGGAACTGCATTTTTTTCCCTCGCTTTTCATGGCCTAATGCTAAAAAAAACTATGGAACACCTGTACACCCAAAATGCACAATACACCCATAGATGAGATCCATAATGGGTGTTGAATCTAAAATGAGGCAACTTCTGGAAGGTTTCACCTGTTCTTGTACTTTGGGGGCTTTGCAATTGCAACATGGCCCCACCAAAATCTGCGTTCCAAAAGCCAAATAGCTCTCCCTCCCTCGTATGCCCTGCCATGCGCCCAAACAGCAGTTTCCACCCACATGTAGAGTTTTGCCGAACTTAGAAGAAATTGCGTAACAAATTTTTGGGTGCTTTTTTCCAAGATTCCTTGTAAAAAATTAAACATTTTCAGCTAAAATTGCAGATTATTGGAAAAAATATTTTTTTCATTTTCATGGCCTAATGCTAAAAAAAATCTGTGAAACACCTGTGGGTTCGATATGCTCACTGCACCCCTGGATATATTCCTTAATGGTTGTAATTTCCTATATTTTTTTTTTTCGGGGAGTTTATTAGGTTTTGGCACCTTAAGGTGTCTGCAAACCTGAAATGGCGCCTAAATAAAATCGTAATGAAAATGAGACCTTAAAGTCCAGTAGGTGCTCCTCCTATTCTGGGGCTTGTGGTTGAGCCAAATAGTGCACTAGGGCCACATATGGGATATCTCTGAAAACGGCAGAAGTGGGGGAATCGAAGTTGAGTTGCTTTGGGCAATAAAGTGTGCTAGAAGATTATGACAGATGACAACTGTTTATTCGTATTTACACTTTATTATAATTGGATTTGTCTGATAAATGACTGGAAGGGACCGTGTTATCCACGATTCTCAGAGAAATTGGCTTAGAATCCACAACTCCAGCAGAGGATAGACCTCTATGTGTTTTCTACTAACACTTCAAAGAGCAACTTCTTAATCCTCTCTACCTAAACCACGGATACTTCAACCATTACCGGCCAAGACTTCAGAGAACAAAATAGCAGAGCAGGTGTAGTCCCATCCTTGTAATTAACGTCTCTGTACATCTTCTGCCGAGTGTCAACATGGGATTTCACCACACTTCAGAGAGATGGAATGATGAGAACGGATGATGTCAAACACAGGTGGAAAATCTAGATCTGTGCTTACAGAGCGGGCTGGGCACACTTACCAAGGGATCTGTGCACACTTCATGGACCGATAATTGATAGCTCACAGGTCCCTCATATAACAATATTTCAGGCAGTTTTCTCCACATATCCTCAAAGTACAACCTGAGCAATCATCAATTTAGCTATCATTAAAAGATCATTTTTGCACAGCATGCAAGCTGGTAAGAGATGGGGCTGTGCCAGATTTCTGCCGTCCTTTCGGCCCGATATCAGGCGCAGCCTCGTTTATACATTTTCAAATCTCTGCAGGAGGCTGGACTCAATAGAACCGTAGCAAAGCTTCATATTTGTAGCTTCGCTACGGCACTTCTATGCTCATTACAGCTGTAACAGGTATAGCACTCTCAAAGTGCTATACCTGATCCGAACTGTCGCCCGATCGCTTGAATGCGACTGATTTCGGGGGGGTGTGCGGGAGGCGGGGCGCATTAGAACTGTAGCGAAGCTATAGATTTATAGCTTTGGTACGGCAATTCTAGGCACATTACAGCTGGAACAGGTAGAGCACTTTCATAGTGGTATACCTGATCCAGAACTGTCGCCCGAACGCTAAAATGCGCCTGATTTATGACCCGCTGTAGAGCAGGTTCATACATCAGGCACATTCTAGACTAATGTTAGCCGCAAAAAATTTGGCGTTTTAACATCAAATTTCATACATGTCGCCCATAGTATAATGCTAATGCTATAGCTAAATATTAAAAAGTGACATAGTAATTTACTGGGACTTTACTAAGATAGTCAATATATTCAGTTCTAATATTAGATTTATATGTACTAAAGAAATTCAAATCAATAAAAAAAAAATGGAATCTGAATTCCATGAACCACTTACAGGCTTTTTCCATCAGGTCGAGTCATACCTATATACACTACAAGGGTATGTTCACATGGCATGTTGAGTCCGTGTGAACATACATTTTTAGATACGTGTTTGGATCCGTCTATCGGACCCTACACTTACCCTACCACGTATCTAATAAATAGCAGTGTGATTTACATTGTTTTTACTTTGAAACACGCATCGGGGTTCACACGAGTGATCGCCGATGCGTGTCTCATTGCGTCTTTCTGATGCACCTTTCAGATCCATTCCAAGAATTGACATGTCAATTATTGGTCCAAAAGACGCAGCAGGAGCCCTATAATAAACTATAGGATGCGATCCTGCTGCATCCAACACGGATTCAAATACCCAGCTAGATCCGTTTAGGATCCAATCGCCGATGTGATTTTCGGATCCAAAAACACTGTGTGAACAAGCCCTAACAGCGCATAGATGTCGTAGAGGTGGTCCATCATGTAAACATGTAACTAATTATAAATAGACCTAATTGGTATTGTCGTGTCCCAAACTATTTGACCAATGAAAGTATTATGTTATTTATCTGGCATGGTAAACGCTATAAAAACTGCTATTTTTAAAAAATTACAAAAAGTGATCAAGAAGGTTTCTGCAGCCACAAAAAATACAGCTCGTCCCACTAAGGTGGGTCACAGAAAAAATAGTAATAATGACTACTTAAATGAGTTCAAAAGGAAGAGAGGACTTGAGCATCACCTACTGGAGGTAGTGTCGCCTAAAATTACATCCAACATATTAAAAAGCCTTGAAACATCAGTAGGTGTATAAAGCCAAGCCAAAAACTTACCCTTACAGAGAGTCCCATCCCTTTACAGTGAAAGGTTCTGGCTGACACTGGAGTCCTAGTCCTCTTCCATTGAGCAAACAAGAGTATTTATTTAAATTTTAGTGAAGCATTCATGGCTTGTAAGTCTCCACACACCTGTATAGTTCTCTCTCTCTCCCTAATTAGAATCCTCACCCCTTTTCAGAATATGATGACACAAAGCAAAATTAAAAATGTTTTTTTTTCTCAAAAATAGTAGAACATAACAAAAACTACAAATATTTGGTATTGCTGTAATTGTATTTACTGACACAATAAAGAAGTTCTCAGCACAGTGATTAGCTTTTACCATGTAGGGAAAGGTAAATGAAGACTATTATCAAATACATTGTTGTTTTGGTTTTACTTTGGTCAGGAGAGAAAGCAGTCATCTCCTCTTAGAGTGGCCAAGTGTCTCTGGCTACCGACCACATCTCCCCACCTCTCCCCGTTCTCTCTTACTCATCATTGCTCAAAGCTGCCGTCGTCAATTCAACCATGGTGAGTAACTTCCTGCACAGTTTTATCTCTAGGAACGGAGTTTGTTTTCCTAAAGCTTTCTCCCTTTAGAGCTCTGTGGCCTTGTGTTCTACACTTTATAAATCTCCTGAAGTCATGTCAGTGTAACAGGAACAGTTAGGAACAACAGAGTTGATATGTCAAGCACTGCCCACAGCCTTACTAGGAAGTGCGAGTCGAAAGCTGGCTGTGGCTCTGTGAAACTAAAAGATGAGAAACCCCTATTAATGCTTAAGAATAAACATTCCTTGAAAAAAAATATTTAACGTTATTAGTACATTATAGGACACATTAAACAAAGTCAATAAAAATATAATCCCTCATACGGCTATGTTGACAGAAAAATAAAATTAAAAGTTATGGCTCTTGGAATGTAGGGATGAAAATAAATAAAACAATAGGAAGCATGAGGAAGATGTTAAAGTGGTTTTGCCACGATCTCATTTCATAACTCCTTCATCCAACTCTCCAGCTCCCTGTGCTCAGAAGGGGGTGTGTGATGTGTTTGATTTGCATATCATGTGACCCAGCATGCTGACATCACCAGGCCTTTCCTCTCTGTAGTCAAAGATAGCTCTGTTTATGTAAGGCATTGTGATTTGCTGAATGGTAATGTTTTTACCTTCAGGCACAAGGGTCCAAGGTTCAAATCCCCGCAGGAACCAAATCTGTGTTGCTTTTTTTTTCTCTTTATCAATGCATATACCTCATTGAGGTTTTTTTTTTTTTTTTTTTATTTGCACTGTTTGAGTAATTACTGAGAAGAACAGAGGACGGGAGTAGAATGACAGCACCTGGGGTTTGAACACTCTGTAGCTGCCTGAGAGGAGAGGTGATGTCTGACCAGGATTGAGGAGCTCTCAGTCCTGGTCGTATCCCCTGGAGACGAGCTGTAAACAATGGATCATTAAAGGAGCAGTTAGAACAAAAACGGTGCAGACTTTTTAATAATAATGAATGGTGAAAATGTTTCTTATTTCATTTGCAAGCTTCCCACATCAGTTTTACTTCATGGCAAAACCCCTTTAAGGACTCTATCACCTCCACTTTACTTGCAACTACTGTAAGTATCTGTGCATGTTAGCTGCTTACATTGAGTGGATCATACAGCAAACATGAATTCTATAAGACCATGTAATCTTGGCAGTGAATCTGCTCTCATAACATTGGCTGTAATAAGTGCACGTCTGTGTGTGGTCCCCACAGAGGAATCTCCTCTGCAGACACCAGCAGTGTTTCACGTCAGCTGTATTTTACAGAGTTGATTCATATTTCATTTCCTTCAAGGTAAACACTGACTGCTGGTGGCAGGTGGTTTTTGACAATGACCCAAGACATATTGATGCCATGCATTTTGTTTCTTCATGGCATCTGTTATTTGTCAGCACAATGTCAGATGCATGACCTTGAGATACAAATATGAGATGAACTACATAATGCAACAAGAAAAACCATCCAAAAATCTTACTGCCTACCTTGCCATATTTTCTTGCTTTAACAGAGGCAATGCACAACTCCTGCTCTGTTGGGGGACATGGGTAGGCAGCCTCTAAAGTACTGGATGGACTAATTAGCTAGCAGGCCTGTGCACGGTTTAGAGGTTAGGCCCATCCAGTTCTACAGCTGCTGACTACCCACCTCCCCCAAAAGAAGGGAAGGCACCCACCTGCCACTACAAAGAAAGCAGGAACGAATTACGCAAACGGAGCACCATCATTTCCTGCTCTGTTGTAAGAAGGTAACGAAGGCATCATTTGTAATAGTAACTTTAATACTTATTAAAATATAATGAGCGGAATAAATGAAATGAGTTGGATAGCGCTTCTAAATGGGGAATTCCTCACCATACAGTGGGGAAAAAAGTATTTAGTCAGCCCCCAATTTTGCAAAATCACCCACTTAAAAAGATGAGAGGGGCCTGTAATTGACATCATAGGTCGACCTCAACTATGAGAGACAAAATGAGAAAACAAATCCAGAAAATCACATTGTCTGATTTGGAAAGAATTTATTTGGTCATCTACAAACAAGCAAGATTTCTGGCTCTCACAGACCTGTAACTTTTTCTTTAAGAGGCTCCTCCCCCTCCACTCATTACCAGTATAATAGCACCTGTGTGAGATTGTTATCAGTATAAAGGACACCTCCATCGTCACACCCAAACTCCACTATGGTGAAGACCAAAGAGCTGTGAAGGACACCAGAAACAAAATTGTAGCCCTGCACCAGGCTGGGAAGACTGAATCTGCAATAGGCAACAGCTTGGGGGTGAAGAAACAACTGTGGGAGCAATAATTAGAGAATGGAAGACATGCAAAACCACCGATAAACTCCCTCTATCTGGAGCTCCACACAAGATCTCCCCCCGTGGGGTCAAAATGATCACAAGAAGGGTTAAAGCAAAATCCCCAAACCACACAGGGGACCTAGTGAATGACCTGCAGAAGCTGGGACCAACGAACAAAGGCTACCATCAGTAACACACTACGCCCCCCAGGGACTCAGATCCTGCAGTGCCAACGTGTCCCCCTGTTTAAGCCAGTAAATGTCTGGGCCCATCTGAAGTTTCTAAGAGCATTTGGATGATCCAGAAGAGTATTGGGAGAATGTCATAGGTCAATGAAACCAAAGTAAAAACTGTTTGGTAAAACACAAATTGTCGTTGTTTGGGAGGGGAGAGAATGCTGAGCACCATACCTACTGTGATGCATGCGGGTGGCAACATCAAAGCTTGGGGCTGTTTTCCTCAAAGGGACCACACGACTGATCCGTTACATGACAGAATGAATGGGGCCATGGATGGTGAGATTTTGAGTGCAAACCTCCTTCCATCAGCAAGGGCATTGAAGATGAGACGTGGCTGAGTTTTTCAGCTTGACAATGATCCCAAGCACACCGCCAGGGCAATAAAGGAGTGGCTTCGTAAGAAGCATTTCAAGGTCCTGGAGTGGCCTAGCCAGTCTCCAGATCTTACCCCCATAGAAAAGCTTTGGAGGGAGTTGAAAGTCCCAGCGACAGCCCCAAAACATCACTGCTCTAGAGGAGAAACTTCATGGAGGAATGGGCCAACATACCAGCAACAGTGTGTGCCAACCTTGTGAAGACTTACAGAAAACGTTTGACCTCCGTCATTGCCAACAAAGGATATATAACAAAGTATTGAGATAAACTTTTGTTATTGACCAAATACTTATTTTCCACCATAATTTGCAAATAAATTCTTTCCAAATCAGACAGTGTGATTTTCTGGATTTGTTTTTCTCATTTTGTCTCTCATAGTTGAGGTCGACCTATGATGTCAATTACAGGCCTCTCTCATCTTTTTAAGTGAGAGAACATGCACAATTGGTGGCTGACTAAATACTTTTTTCCCCACTTAACTTTATGAAGACATATCAATAGGAATACATTGCTCACCTGTACTCTCCATTCTGAGCCAACACTTTCAGAGGCATCTTCCCAAGATAGATGTAGGTCCTAGAGGTGGGACCCGCACCTATCAGACTTCATTTGCAAAGCCTATCAATATGCCATCAGGTACAATCAATGCCATCAAACACATCGAACACCCCTTTAACACTGTTACACATAAGATGAAAAATTACGAAGGCGTTTTTAAATTCTCTTCTCTTTATAATTCCACTGACTCCTTTTTTATTTGTTGCTTCCCAACTGCGCCTAAGGCTACTACTGTTCCCCTGGTTCACTGCAGCGGTATTACTTACCTTGCCTGTGAAGCACTGTTATATTTGATGGATCCATCATAGTATACATCAAGGACTACCCCAATATGTAGCTCATACAACTGTGAGATAAAATGCAAAAAGAGCCTTCCTGTATAGTCTTAGAAATATAGCACCGGGATCCTTTGTCTCCAGCTGCTAGAAGAAACATGAGGTAGGCATGTGACATCAGTGTTGTTTAAGTGAGTGGCAATGTGCTCATCTGCAGAGTATTGTGCCCTGGAGCAGGGCCTGACTGTGACTGTGTTGGCCCATAAACTTTTACTTTTGGCCTTTAAACTGGCCCTTGAAGATTGTAGGCATCTGCTAGAAAGCACTCAGCACCCTGTAACTCTCCTCACAGATCACAAATATTTGCTGCACCTTCAGAATGGTCAAGTACATATTACAATCTTTATCTAGATTTGACTTCTTACATTTTCACCCTGCTGGCAGGAATGTTAAGGCAGATGTCTTGTTTGGAGATCAAGTCCCAATATATTATTGAACCCATATGTATTTTACTTGCATCCCCAGCCTCTCTCAAAAATGTTCCCCCTGGAAAGACTTTCAATCCATTGAATTTGAGAAAACAGATACTCACTTGGGGCCATTCCTCAGTACAACTCATTGCTGGTCTGCCAAGTTCCTCCTGTTGCAGTTACCTGGATGGTGATAGATTATTTTCATTAACAACGATATGAAACCCGTAAAATACGGAAAATGTCCAGCACCAAAAATGTTTAAAATAATGAAAAAGTATTTATTAGAGATCCATTATAAAAATAAAAGCACAGCACGGCAAGCTGATGCGTTTCGGGTATACACGTTATGCAGTCTATTCCTTACAGGTGAGCTGGGGATTGTTTTGTCTTGAATATTGTTTTGTCTTGAATTCTACCTTCTCTAACCTGTTTGGCTTCCTTGTTTGTCAAGTCTATTGTCCTGGTACAGAGGAAAACATTTATGCTCTTTTTCAATCTGAAAATTCTATAAAACGTTTCCTTCCAACATTGAAGGGGTTGTCTCGCTACAAGAATTGCTTTTTATGTTAAAGATCTTGCAAAAGCAAGTCACTTTGCAATATATGTCCATTAACCGTATTACTACCTATTCTGAGATATCCCCTTTTGTATGGGCTGCATCAGCTCCTCAGGTCGCTATATCTACAGACCTGTTTGATCTATCCTGATGGGCTGCCAGTGCTGGTTGCTATAGCTACAGACCTGGCTTCTACTGGAGCCTAGTAGAAGCTAGTAAACACGCCCCTGAATTCAAAATAAAACCAAGAAAACAGGACTGAATTAAGGGGAATCAATGTAGTGAGACAACCCCTTTAAGAAGAAGTAGCATAGGACAGTTGGTACTGTTAAAATTCGCTGGTTCACCTGATATAGCTGATGTCCCACTCCTTTCCATGCACACCTGTATAAGACATTATGGGCGACATGTATGAATGGGGCTGCACAAGTTATCTGGCCTTAAAAAGCTTTAGTGGACCTGTTCTATAGATGTATGAACAGTCACACTCCAAACTTTGGCGCAATAATTGCAGTAGTGACACTTCTTAAGGCACCAAAGATTTGGGGCGTTCTGGGGGCGTGTCGCACCACATTCAGAGAATTAGAAACATTTATGAATCTTTGACATCAAACCTGGGCGCAGAACAGTTAGAACAACCAGACCAGGTTAAAGGGGTTTTGCCACGACCTCATTTCATACCTTCTGTATCCAGCTCTTCAGTTCTGTGTGCTCAGAAGGGGGCGTGTTTGATTTGTTTGAATTGCATATCATGTGACCCAGCAGGATGAAATCACCAGGCCTTTCCTCTCTCTAGTCAAAGAAAGGTCTGTTTATGTATAAAGCTGTTAGTAGCTCATAGATAAAGTTTTTACCTCACAGCACAAGGGTCCTAGGTTCAAATCCCTACAGGAACCAAACCTGAGGACTTTTTTTTTTTTCTTTATCAATGCACAGACCTCATTGAGGTTACTTTTTTTTATGTATTTGCACTGTTTGACTAATTACTAAGGAGTACAGAGGACAGAAGAAGAATGACAGCACCTGGGATTGAAGACTCAGTAGCTGCCCGAGAGGAGAGGTGATGTCTGAGCATGTCTGACCAGAAGTGAGGATCTCTCAGCACTGGTCGTCTCCCCTGGAGACGACTTGTAAACAATGGATCACTAAAGGAGCAGCTAAAACAAAAACGGTGCAGAATTTAATAATGATGAATGGTGAAAATGTTTATTGTTTAGTTTACAAGTTTCCCACATCAATTTTACTTCGTGGTAAAACCCCTTTAAAGGTGGTTCCTTAGCCAGACTTGTCGTATTGGCACTAGACTGCACCTGAATGTATGACCTGCAGAAGAACAGGTTCATACATTCTGGCCCATTCTATGCTGCCTTAAAGCAATTTAGAACTGGCCTGTGAGCGCCAACGTTCATACATGTCACCCTATGTGCCACAATCTCTTCTCTCCAGCTACTGCCTAGTTGTCATGGGTTCTTGAATTGCATTTCCCTTAATACACAGTGAATGAGCCAAAAAGTACTATTGGTTCCTAATTGGTTCAAAGGTATTTGAACTTCACCAGCTCTGACCTTCTGCTTGCATTTCGTTTTGCAATTTCTGTCTTCTGCCTTGGTACCAAGCATCAATGTCCTCTGTCCATCCACGTGACATATGTTGCTACCGAGAGGACCCATATCTTTAATGCTTACACACAAGTATGTACATTTAAAACACATACACACAATGTACACGTACAAAACACACATGCATTACACACATTATATGCTTTGCACAATACAAACTTTGACTCCACTCCTGTAGTTAGATTTAAAGGGGTTTTATCGTTTCATCATTTGGCAGCCGTTTATACTGGTTCCTAAGCAGAGCTTATGAAATGGAGAGGCGTTTTTCTCCCCTCAACAGGGTGTCTTCACTCTGCAGACACGCCTCAAAGTGTGCACGTGAGAATTCATTCTGTGTGAGCTGGGGAAAGGCAGAGGTTCTGAGCTGTCTTTGGAAGTGAAAAGCTAAGTGCAACTCCATAGTGTATATCTACATTTCTCACTCTCTCTCTATACTTTGTAATTAGAATGGGCATTTGACATTCAGGACTCTCAGAAAGATGGGTGATTTTTTTTTTCTCTGTCTCTCAGACACAGTGATATATCCTGCAGATTATTACACCTCTGACCTTTCACAAGATCTTTCAGAACCAAAAATATATGCTTTTAAACGCTTGTGATTACATGGGACTGCATGATTGCTGTCAGTGAAAACACCAAACCCTGCACGCATACATCGCAACTACCACTGTCTCTCTCTTTCTCTCCTCCCCCCCAACCATTAAACAAACGTCCCGTTCTCCTAAACCATACCACTTTTCCTATGGTAACCAAAGACCTGCAACCTTACATTTTTGCTCTCCTCCTTTTCAACTATGATATTTGAAACGAGAAAACCCCTTTAAAACTGACCTCAGCCAACTTTATTCTTTATCACACAGTAACAGGTCAGTGAGCAATATATACAACAATAACTCTAGTAAGTAGCAAGTATCCCCACCCCTCCCTAATCCCTATGCCTCTAATAAACATGGACCTTCTGACTCCAAATATTTTTTTGCACAATTATAAGATAAATAATTAAAGAATATCTGGACACATAACTAGATGGTACAACACACAAAGAATTAACATCAACTTCAAAGCAATGTCCCCAACAATTGAAATATGTCAGTTTAAATGTAATGTATGATTTAATAATTTTTTAACCTTTCCAAAGGGGAATGACTGGGGTTTATTGTAGTGATAGGCCCTTTTCTCCACTCATAGGGTAAAATCGAACTTCGCGCTTTTAGTTTTTTTTAAAAACGCCCAAGATACAATCTTTCCCGCAGCCCCCAAACGGAAAGGGAAAACGAGCGCGTCACACAGCTCGTCTTTTTCTCTCGCTTCGTGTGGGGGAAATTATACAACATGTTTTAAAACGCCGGCGCTTCCCTTTCCCCTTTCCGTCTTCCCCTACAATACAATATTACGGGCGACTAAAAAAAACAAACGACTGCGGGGTTTTTGTCAAGCCTGACAAAAACCGCGTCCGCGCGAAAACTTCGGGCCCTTTTTTTTTTCCGGTGCATTAGACATACCTACATATAGAACAGGCGAAAAAAGACCTCTTTTTTTATTACATAAAACTACTACCAGCAAGGGGAACTTGTTTCTATTAAAAAACCCAAAAGTTGCAGACTACAAAGCTATCATTTTATTACGCATGTATTTCTGTACCATACAACATTTTAAGACCATCTTTATGTCATACCAGAAACAGTTTTGGTATTTTTTTTCCCTTTTTTTTTAAAATTTGCAGTGAAAATGAGTAAACATGTTGGTTAGTGTGGCCTATTTTTGGTTGCCATGGAAACAATTAGAAATTTAAGTAGTGGAATATGACTGTAGGTTTTGACTAAAATCAACATTTTATCGCATT
>JAODAL010027310.1:0-55192 GCA_025379985.1 Phyllomedusa bahiana
AAATTTGTAGCCCCCTGTCAAGTTATCATCATTTTACATGAAACGGCAAGCTTTTGAAAGAAGCCCAAAAAAAAAATGGGGGAAAATGTTTTTTTCCCCCCTCATTTTATGCCAATGAATTAAAAAAAAACTAGGGAAACCCTGTGCCCCCAAATGCCAATACCCCCCTAGTGAGATCCTGATGAGGGGGTGAATCAAATGGGGTGATTCGGGAAGGTTTCACTGTTTTTGGTTTTGGGGGGGTTTTGTAAATGCGAATGGCTCCCCAAAATCTGCTTTCCAAAAGAAAAATAACACTCCTTTTGTACGCCCTGCCATGCACTGAAACAGCAGTTTCACCCACATTTTGGGTATTCCAAACTTGGAAAAAATTGCGTAAAAAAATTTTTGGGTGCTTTTTTCCCAGGATCCTTGAAAAAAATTAAAAAAATTTTAGAAAAAAATTGAGATTGTTGGAAAAAATTTTTTTTTTATTTTACACCCAAAATCAAAAATTTTTTTGGACAACCTGTGGGGTCGATATGCCCCTCCCCCCTGGATATATTCCTTAAGGGTTGTTTTTTCCAATAGGGTTTTTTGGGGGGAGTTTAAGTTTTAGCATTTTGGGTGTCGAAAAACCTGAAATGGCCCCTAAATAAAATGTTTTGAAAAATGGGGCCCCCAGAGCCCGGGTAGGTGCCCCCCTCCTTTTGGGGGCTTGTGGTTGGCCAAAAAGCGACTAGGGCCGCATATGGGATTTTCCCTAAAAAATGGCGAAATCGGGGGGAATAAATTTATTAAAAAGTTGCTTTCCCTGATCCCCATTTACCTTATTCTTGTGAGTAATGTATAAAATTTGAAAATCTGCAAAAAAGTAAATTTTAAAAATTCCATTATCCCTTTGTTTTAATTTCCCTGTGAAAAACCTAATTTTTTAAATAAACTTCGAAAATGTGTTTTGAATACTTTAAGGGGTGTGTTCTTAGATAAAGCCCTTTTGTGGGTCCCCTAAAATAAAAGGCCAAAAAAATTTCACGTTAGAACCGGACGGGTCCCAAAAAAAATTATATTGCAAATTTTCTTGAAATTTAAAAATTATACTAAATTTCTAAGCCCCCTAATGTCGAAAAAAAAAAAAAGACTTTTTAAAAAATGATGCCCAAAACTCGAAGACGTTTGGTATTTTTAGTTTAAAAAATTTTAGTGGAATATATATCTGTTTACATGCAAAAAATTTTTTGAAGTTTGAAATTGGTAAATTTTTCTAATTTTTCACGTACTTTGATATTTTCCAAATAAACAAGCATTTTTTGGAAAAAAAATTTCCCTTCTTTTAAAAGACAATGTGTCACGATAAAAAATTTTCTGAATCACTGGGGGGGTTTAAAAGTGTCAAAAAGTTATTCTGACATAAAGTGACGATCCAGTTTTAAAAAAATGGGGCTCGTCAGAAGGCCAAAACGGGCCCCGGCGGTTTGGGGGTTAAATTGTGATTAAGTAAATGAAAAGATGTCTGGTAAAAATTGGAACATCAGAAAATCGGTCATCTAGTACCTGTCTTTGAAATGACTGTTTGTTAAAGAGAATTATGATGACATCTCACCAACATCAAGAGATCAGTGTCCATCTATCCAATCATTACCGTATGGGAGACAGATTTCTGTGTCGGTACAAAAAAAACGTTATTTCCCCCTAAAACCGTTCAGGTTTAAAAGGGGTTTTTCTAAAACCAAATTTAACAGACTTGCACTGTTTTGTATTTTGATTAAAACCCCATGAGCGTTTTCCCCTCCCTTTTTGGGGATGTTGGAAGAAGTTGTTGTACAAAATTACAAATGGTAAGGTGAATTAGGGCTATGAAATTGAAAAAAACGGTTTAAATTGGTAAGTAAATAAGCGAAGGAAGAGTCAGGATAGACAAAGTTAAAAACCCAAAAGTAAGTAGGAGATGTGGTATAAATAAGTGGTGAGATGGATATAGATGTAGGATGCTGTAAATGAAATAAGATAGTAAGAGGAAGACCAAAAGAAATACTATACTACAATATATATTACCATATGGGAGACCACATCGCCTGCTTACTATAGGTAAGACTTTGTCTTACTATAGGTAAGATATTATCCACCTCTGTATTCTTTCCACCTTTTTCTACTCTCTTCTCTCAATTTCCCCGCTTTTTTCCTTCTCTTTTCCCCAATTCTTGTTTTCTGTTTCAGTGCCGTGTTACATTTCCTCTATTTTCCCCCTTTTTATCTTGATTTTGGGTTTTTTCTCTTCTTTTTCCTTTTCTCTTTCTTTTTTTCTTATTCCTACCCCTATCCAGCCGTGTTTTACCATTACCATTGTACTTACACTAATCTTTACTTTTTCAGATGTCACTTGATAAAGGCACCTGGCGAAACGTCGATTTCCTATGACATTGGTTTCTATATAATTTGTTTTTGTAAAACATTAACAAAACATTGTACTCCTTGTTGAGCACGGTGTGCAGTGGATATATCTTTTTAATATAGACTGGGCCTATTTGGTCTTTTCCACTTGTTGCACCAATTATTTTTTAAATTTCCCCGGTGTGCGTAAAAATTTGTTTATTTAAAATTTCCCCCCCCAAGGGTAAGACCTTTTAAATGTCGCTAAAACTAATGTTGGTGTTTGGGGGAGCTGTAGCAAATATTTTGCTGGGCCTATTTTCAGGGGAGGTCTTATATTTTTAAACTTGGGAAAAAATGGCATAGGTTTTTTTGAGGGGGTTTATTTTCGAGGAAACAGGGTTGTGAATTTGTTTTAAAATTTTGGTTCTTTTTAAAATTAGAAAATTGGAAAACTATTGAAAAAAAGGTCCAGGGTGAATGATGAAATTTTGGGGTTTAATGCAAATTTTATGTGATTAAAAAATGCATAGAATGCGCCTATTATGAACCCGCTATACAGCGTGTCATTTAAAAAGGGGCTTCCAGGCTTGCACGAGTTTAGATAGAAAATACCATTTGAAATTTGGTTAACCTGTTCCGTTGAAAATTTCGCCAAGAAATGCCCTAGCGAAGCATAAATATGTAGCTTCGTACGGGTTTTGTGGCCCCCCCTCCGGGTAGATTTGAAAATTATGAAAGGGGTGAGTGGAAAATTTTGGGCTGTAAAGACGCCAGATATCTGGTGCAGCCCCCTTCATACATGTCGCCCCCAATGTTTCAATGTTGAATGTTCATTGAAGTGAATGAGAGTGACAATAACAGAAAGTCAAACTTTATGGATTGCTTTGTTGTAATGGATAAAACCTCGATTCATCATTATCATCCAGAATCTAAAGAAATGTATAAAAGTGGAAACATTATGGCTCTCCTTGGCCCAAAAGTTCTTGCCTCTATTTTCCTGCATTAAAATTACATGTTTTTGTGGATTACTTGCAGTATTGAAAGTCAATCGTATTAGCCATCTCAATTAACCAACGTCAGCCCAAAATTTTGGAAGCATGATGAGGAAACTTGTTTTTGCATACTAAGGTGCCGGCCCACAAGTTTTCTGTTGTCCTGCAAAAACTCAGTAACATTGGCTCTAAAATTTTTGACAAGATAACACTTTTCTCTTTTTTTTACTAAAGGCTTAGAATTACGCTATGATCAATGCATCAAAATGTATAGCATTGAAAAAAGTGTTTTTGCTGAAGAAAATATTATTACTTGGAAAACATGTAGTTTTTTTCCTAGGTTTGGACAGGTATGTATCAATACCCCTTGTATGGTATGTATATTACCTAGGACTAAATGACTCCTATCCAGGGTACATGCAAAATATCTACACAGGATCACTCTTGACTGGAGGACCTGCTATCCACCCTATTGGAATATTCGCTGCTGCCGCATGGAAGATCCAATGTCTCTCAGAGGACTGGTATTGACATATGTGGAGGTGTTTTTCTGTGCTAAATGTTGAATAATCCAAAATTTCTCCTAATTTGGATCCATGAGCAGACTATTAGAACTTCATTGTATTATGAATGTATTAAAAGCCAATATTTTTTATAGATAAAGTCAATGTATTACAAGTCAATATATGAAACAATAATGTAGCAAACGATTGGCTGGAAAAAACACATGACCTCGTTTTACATAGAACAGCGTTTCCTGTTCAGCCTCAGCGTCTCTCAGCGTCTCATAGGAGTAGGACGTGCGCTCTGCCTGTGGCCAAACAGCTCAGCTAAATTATTCTATTTCTGCACAGAGAAACCTCTACTATTAGCTGTGATCCTTACAATTTAGTTAGATTAAGAGATTGGAAGATTTTATATGTAGTTAGGTAGCGAATTTTAAAGGAGCATCTACCGCTGTAAAGTCACAGAGGGAGCGGGGGGGGGGGGTGGCCCGTGGGCGAACACAGACAAGCTCTATAAAGAACACTGGATAAAGTTCACCAAGACTTAGTGTAGACATTGCACTGCAATATCTTTATTATTAACAGTTTGCTATTGAAATATTTCCTGGATATTGGGCAGCCTGAACTTATATTAGGATTAGAGATGGGCGAATTTCTCAAAAATTCGATTCGGTCCCTTCGCCGAATTTTCCGACAAAAATAAATTCGGTCCGAATTACTTCGGGACGAATCGCGTTAAAAAGCAGCTATTTCCAGGCTGCACAGAGCCTGCAGGGTGCTGTAGAATGTTGTGCCATGCTTAAATATTACAGAGGGAGCTTGGTTTGGTCTTCATTCAATGTTGTGTTTTAGTATGACACGCAGATGACTGCCGCCGCTCTTAGAATCAGTTCACTATAAAATTCCCTGGGCACTTAAGAGGGCAAAACTGACCAAAAAACTCAAGCGGGAATGTAGCCAGATAAAGTCATGCCAGCGAAAGCTGGAAAAAAACAAGCTGAGAGCTCAGGTGGCAACATTAGTGACAGAGTGTGGAGGTGACGGCGCAGCCACGCAGCAGAGGTAGGGTGGCACAATGCTTTGGAGGTGGCCCAAAAAAGGGGAAAGCCACAGAAGGCACAATGAAACTGGAGCGGGGGGTCAGGGGGGCGAAAGCATGAGGGGGGGGGGAGTGGCAAAAATGACATTTGGAGGTGGAAAAAAAGGGGGAAAGCCACAGAAGGACAAATGAGAGGTGGAGGTCACGGCGGCATCGATGGGGTAGGCAGTGGACAAAAACATTTTGGAGGGGGGCAAAAAGGAGGAAGCCACGAATGGCACAATGACTGAGAGTGGAGGCCGGGGGCAGCAGCATGAGGTCAGGCGTGGCAAAATGACATTCTGGGGGTGGAAAAACGGGGGAAAAGCCACAAAGGGCAAAATGACTGGGGGGGGGGGGGGAGGAGGGGCCGGGGCGACAGCAGAGGTCAGGCAGGGGCCCCAAGACATTTGGAGGTGGGAAAAAACGGATAAACCCACAGAATGGCAAAATGATGAGAGCGGGGTCCGGCGGCAGCAGATGAGGTCAGGCAGGGGCACAATGCATTTGGGGGGTGGAAAAACAGGAGGAAGCCACAGAATGGCACAATGACTGAGAGGGGGTCACGGCGGGCAGCAGCAGAGGTCAGGCAGGGGACAATGCCAGTGTGGAGGCACGCAGCAACCACGGAGCATGAGGTCAAAAAAGTGGCACAATGACACAGTGTGGAGTAACGGGAGCCCCACGCAAAAAGCATGAGGTCAGAAAGGGGCAAATGACACGTGTGGAGTACACGGGAGCAGCCAAGCAGCAGCATGAGGCGAAAGTGGCAAAATGACTTCGGGGAGGTGGCAAACAGTTTAGGCCCACAAGGGGTAATAACAGTGTAGAGGTCACAACAGCACCCAGTACGAGGTCAGGCAGTGGCATAATGAAATTTGGAGGTGGAAAAAACAGTTTTAGGCCACAGTGGGGCCAATGACACAGTGGGAGGGCACGGCAGGGTCACAGCAGCGCATGAGGTAGAGAGTGGCACATGACTTTCTGGAGGGGGAAAAACGGGGGAAGAACAGGTGGCACAATGCTGGAGCGGAGGCCCGGGGGGCAGCAGCATGAGGTCAGGCAGTGGCACAAGACACGTGTGGAGGACATGGCAGCCCACAGCGGGAGTGGGGAGACGGGGACAAGACAAATTCTGGATTTGGGCAAAAAATGAGTGGCCCCACAGAGGGGCCAATGACAGAGATTTGAGGTGGGCGGCGGAAAAAACAGAATGGGTCAGAGAGTGCCAATGACCTGGTGGATGCCCGGGAACAGCAACAGCACGCAGCATGAGGTCATAGAGTGGCACAATGCAGAGTGTTGAGGTGGGTTTGGCAAAACCAGTCCTGGTAAGATGGTGGTGGCAGATGGAAAAAACTGGCAGAAAATGTGTGGTTCAGGGGGTGGCGGCATCGTAGTGGTGAGGCAGGTAGTTTGAACCCCAGACTGCGCTAAGTCATTGGCTGTGGAAATCCGGGCCGTCCACGCTGATTCTTTGACAAAGGTCAGTCGTTCCCTTTTTCCCGTGGACAAGGGGGGTTTCCTTGGGGTAACGGGCCCCCCCCGCACTGAACACCGCTTGATCCCACACTACTGGCCGGGCGGACAGCTTCTCCACTGCAAAGTCGGCAAGTTGGGCCAAAATCCGTTTGGCCCCCGGTCCAGGGATTTCTAATGAGGTGGGGAGTGCTGTAAAAGTAGGCCCAACCTGTTGGTTAGGGACGCTCCGGGCCCTGCTGCTGTGTGGCGATGCCCTCTCATAGGGGGGAAAAGGAAGCTATCATCAGTGACCCCAATTGGGTTTTTAAAAAGAGGAGCTGGTACTGCTCCTACCCCCCCACTTCCCGCGGCGGCAGAGTGTGAGCGTGAGGCCCCCCCGGTCAGCCTGTCAGAGGGGGGGTGTGCCCAATAGGAGGGCCCAAATGATTACGGAGGATTTCCCTTAGTATTTGAGTTTGTCTTCCCTAATAGTGGGAAAAAAAAGGCCCCCCCCTTTTTGGGGACGGTTTTGCGAGGGCCCCATAGGGTGGAGAGCCGAAGTAAATCCCTCTCGGATGTGCTATTGGTGTCATAGCCAGGAAAAATAAGCTGCTGCGGGCCATCGCACAAGTGATCGAGGGGCTCCTCCCTCCATTTCCACTGTATCGCAGGTGCTGGGGGTCTCTGCTGTCTTCCTATCCCATCCAACCCTCCGCGCTCCTGCCCCTCCTTCTTGTCCCCGGTTAAAAATTCACTATTTCCCCAGCAATGCTTTGCTCCAATGCCCTCCTCCTCCTCCCCTCCCCCATTTCAGCCCCCACGGATCAGGGGCCCAAAGAGTGTGTCCCCACGTCCCCGTCCCTCCCCGACGTTTTTTCAGCATCTTTTCCAGGCGAAGCATGGAATGACGTTATTCACCCCGTAGCCCTGGGGGATGACAAAAAACGTCCCCTCCTCGAAGGCCTAAACAAACGGCGGGTGTCAGCATGGCTGCCCTGGGCATCAAAGTTACAAGGGGACTTCGGTTTGCCTGGATCATCAAAAACGTTAATGGCCTTTCTCGTTCATAAGTCGGCCAAGTGCAGGGGAATTCCAGGGGTTGGAAACATGCATATCAAGTGTGTTGGGGGGGCCTTTTCCCGCGCAATGAGGGGGGGTTTTTTGGTTTGTACAAATGGTAAGGCTGCACAGTTTCCGGGCCATTTTCAGAATTTTCTAAAGATCGGTGGAAGACTTCGGAAACCCTTTTTAAACCGTTGAACACATGCGCATGCGGGGCATGGCCCACCCCCTGGTGCGCGGGGGGACCCAAATTTCCCCCCATTGTCCGTCACATGGTTCCAATTTGCGTTGGGCGGAGAAACCCAACTCGATTTCTTGTGCATGACGGGAGCTTTCCCTCCCCTGGTGATTCATCCCCGGGCAAGCCAGGTGAGAACTGGTGACCCGCTTTGCCCCACCATGTGGTATATGGAGCAGTACTTGTGGAGGGTAGATGGGGGTGGTGGTGGAGGAGGAGGAGGCGGACTTGGTGAGGTGCAGCAGTTTTTCAAGTGGGGGAGAAAGCGGGTTTTCCGTGTTGTTGGTGTGCCTGGGCAGGAAGCACATTTATCCCAGTGGGCCGTAAAGGGAAAGTACTGGCCCCGACCGTAGTTACAGCTCAGAGTCCGCGCTGCCGTGCCCCTTGGAACAAACCAATAAGTCAAGGCTGACCCACCTTCTGTTCTCATTTTATGAAGTGCTGGGTCTGCCTTTTTGGGAAAAAAAAATTACGGCTTGGAACTCTCCATCTCGGGTCGGACGCCATTATTCTTAATGGGGAGAGTTCCCCCTTTGGAAAGGGAGGGGCTGCAATACCAACCTTGGAAGGGGCACGGTCAGGTGCCCTTTTGGATGGTTGGACGCATACTGTTGTTCTTTGCAAAAGTCCTGGAACGGGTTTCCCGGCGCCATGAGTAGCGAGGGAGGAGCATTGGACCGGGAGATGTGCAAAGGAAAAAGCTCCCTTTGCAGAGGTGGTGGACTTGACTGGCGCAAGGCATGCGTGCCACTGGGGCTGCTGCTGTGTGTTGCTGCGGCGGCGGTGGACCCACATCTGAGCCCCGTATCTCCCGGCCCCGGTGGTGCGTGCATGTGTTGTGGGGCCCTGGTGCCAAGTTAGCTCCCGGCCACGTTACTTTTGCCCACAGATTTAAATTTTACCATATTTGGTCTCCGGTGTCTTAGCAAAGAACTGCCACACCGCCGGTTCGGTTTTACGCCAACGCTCCCCCTGAGTGACTACTGCCGCCCGTCCGTGGCCCTGTGCCCCTACTTCTTGGACTGGAAGCGGGTTTTTTTACCCGTGGCCGTTGGCTCCTGACCTCACATGCTGCTATCCTGCGACTCCGGCACACGACCCACTTGCTGGTGCACTGCTGCCTGAGTGCAAGCTGACACCCTCTTTCCTGACGATGATGAAGCCCTTGCCTCACCCGGCCCCCAAAGGGGGCGGTCATTCATCATTTTGTGTTTCATCGTCATGCTGTCCTCTACCCCGGGTTTGGGATGCGAGGCTGACCTTCACAATGACCTCCCCCCTCACCTAACATCTTCTTTGCGCCCCACTGCAAGAAGCGGGGTATTTGGCCCCATTTCTTCGTGCCAAGTAGTGCGATGCCCTCCTAAATTGTTCACCTCGCATTTAGTGGCGTGAGCCCCGACCACATTTGTAGATCTTGGCTGGGGAACCCGGTTTGGGGCAGGGCGGGCTGAGGGCGGTGGGGCCGCTGACCCCTCCCGGGCCTGCCAACTAAGGGTTTTGTTGAGGTTCCCACCCGAATTTGGATGGGGGTTTTAAAGGGCTTGGGAGGAAAAAGGAGACCCAGTCAAAAAAATCAAGAAACCTTGGGGGTTTTGGGGTAAACCCCGGCCCCTGGGGTGACAGCGGAGTTGTGGCCCCCCCGGTGACCCCTGCTGCGGTCCCCCTTGCTGTGCTGCGACTGGGCCGTTCCGGGGAATGTTTGTGCCACTGCCATCGAGGTGCAGAGCCTGCCCCCCTCTGTTGGGAATATGTTTTTTCTAAAATGTACAGACACGTTTGTGATGTTCTGTATTGATAAAAATCACCTGTTTTTGACTCCAAATGAAACCGTGCAAGCTTGGGTACCTTGGTATAAATTGGCTCACAAAGGCCCGGAAAAAATTATTGTTGTGTGTTTAAAAAAACGGGGGTTTTCTAAAGTTTAAAAAACACAAAAGGCTTAATTAATTTTTGGGGGAAAGAAATTTGGTAAAGGAAAATGTTTTATATTTTGGGTTGAAAATACGGTTTTTTTTGAGCCCAGCAAAAAACGCTTAATTAAACCCAGGTTGTAAATTTCGCCAAAAAATTTGGTGCAAAAATAGTGCTTTTTGCTGTTACAAATTTTGGTTTTCTACGCCACACAAAAAGGTACGTTGTAATTAACTTTTCTTGTGAATTTGGGTACAGGAAAAATGTATTTTTTTTGGCGTTGAAAAAGACGGGTTTTTTGGGGTCAGCACCAGCAAAAAAGCTTAATAACCCCTGGTGTAAATTGCGCCAAAAATTTAGCCGCACAAAATGTAGCTTTGTAGGTGTTACAATTGGTGTTTTCTAGCCATACAACAAGAGATACGTTGTAATTAACCTTTGCTTGGGGATTTTGGTACAGGAAAAATGTATATATTTTTGGGTTTAAAAAAGACGGTTTCTTGGGGTCGCACAGCAAAACAACGCTTAATTAACCCTGGATGTAAAATTGCGCAATAGAATTGAGCAGCCAAAAAATGAAGTGGTATTGTATTGTAAAAAAAGCTGTTTTTTTAAAAGAAACAACGGAACTGGTTAGATCCCACTTGGATATTGAAAGTATTTTTCGCTGCAGTGGCGCACACTGGATTTTGACCAATACCCAAAAAATTAGAAAAAGAACATTAAAAGGTAGTCTTGAGACAAGCGAGAACCCCCCAGAAATCGTTATAAAAATCAATTCTTCGTAAGACTATCAGCCCCGGAGCACCTTCCTGATCGACGTGAGAGCGGGGTTTTTGAGCTCCCAGCGTCGCGCCCCGGATTATATATGGGTGAAGTCAAGAATCCCACCCGGTCTCTGAATGGCTTTCCCTCTGACATTTTTAGAGGGAATGCCTTCTTCCCCCCAGAGTGCTTTGCCATGAGCGCCATTTTGGCCCCAGCCATTTTATCAAAAAAAGCACACTTCGTTACCCCAAGTACCCCAAAATTCGACTTCGTTCCGAACGAAGTTTTCCTGAAAATCTAAGAATTCCATTGTTAGAATCAATTTTTCCCATCTTAATTTTGGTAAATATTTTGTAACTGCAGGTCTCTGGTTAGGTGCAAAACTCCACTTTTATTATCAGTTCATTTCGATAGGTGTTTTTTCAAATTTTACCCATTCACCTTTTTATATAGCCCCCTTAACTTAAATCTTTAAAACAGCAATTTTATATTCACCCAGGTGAATTTAAAGGGGCAAAAAAATAGTGTATTATACGATAAAATAACAGATACGTGTTTTTTTACTTTTGGCGCATACAGCTTTTTTATTTACGCAGCTTGCAGTAAATCTGAAAACAGAATTTTTTTAGTCACCACGGTGAATTGAAAGGTGCAAAAAATAACTGTGTTTATATGAAAAAATAAAAAGATCGGTTTTTTACTTTTTTGGGGCATCGCTTTGTTCATTGCGCGCTTGCCGAAATTAAAACAGCAATTTTATAGTCACGGGGAATTTAAGGGTGCAAAAAAAAAACCGTGTATTTACGAAACAAAAGATACGTGTTTTTTGACTTTTGGGGCACTACGCTTTGTTCAGTGACGCAGCTTGCACGTAATCTTAAACAGCAATTTTATGTCCCCCAGGTGAATTGAAAGGTGCAAAAAAATACCGTGTATTACACGAAAACATAAAGATATGTGTTTGTGACTTTGGCGCACTCAGCTTTGTTCATTGACGCCTTGCAGTAAAACTTAAAAAGCAATTTTATAGTCACCCCAAAGGGAAATTTAAAAATGCAAAAATACATTTTTTTTATCGAATACATTTCAGATACGTGTTTTTTGACTTTGGCGGCACTACAAGCTTTGTTTTATTGACCCAAGCTTGCAAGTAATGCTTAAAACGGCAAGTTTTATAGTCACCACAGTAAGAGGTGAAATTAGAAAGTGCTACAAATACCGTGTATTATATAAAAAATAACAGATATGTGTTTTTTTGACTTTGGCGCACTTAACAGCTTTGTTCATTGACGCAGCATGCACGATAAATCTGAAAACAGCAATTTTTATTTTATAGTCACCAACAGGTGAATTGAAGGGTCAAAAAAAAACCGTGTATTATACGAAAACATAACAGATACTGTTATTTTTGACCTTTGGCGCACTACAGCTTACTGTGTCAGTGACGCAGCTTGCAACGTAAGAATCTTAAAACAGCAATTTTAAAGTCACCACAGTGAATTTGAAGAGTGCAAAAAATACAGTGTATTATACGAAAGCAACCATGAACAGATACGTTTTTTGACTTTGGCGCACACCAGGCTTTGTTTCACAATGACGCAGCTTGCATCGTATAATCTTGAAACTGCAATTATCTAGTCACCACAGGTGAATTGGAAAGGTGCAAAAAATACATTTTATGTAACCGAATACATTTCAGATACGTGTTTTTTGACTTTGGCGCTAGCTACAGCTTTGCTCATTGACGCAGCTTAGCCACGAAAAACTTAAATACAGCAAATTTTATAGTCACACACAGGTGAAATGAAAGGTGCAAAACACATACCGTGTAATTACATACAGAAAACATAACAGATAACGTGTTTTGACTATGGCGCACTACAGCTTTGTTCATTGACGCAGCTTGCACTAAATCAGAAAACAGAATTTTATAGTCACCACTCTCAGGTGAATTAAAAGGAGGCAAAAAATACATTTTATTATCCAAATACATTTCAGATACGTTTTTCTCTGACTTTGCCAGCGCACGTACAGCATTTGTTCGATTTGTATCGCAGCTTGCACGGTAAATCTTCAAACATCAATTTATAGTCACCGGCAGGTGAATCTGAAAGGTGCAAAAAAATACCGTGGTATTATACGAAAAGACTTAACAGATATGTGTTTTTAACTTTGGCGGCACTACAGCTTTGTTCATATGACGCAGTTTGCACGTAACATCTGAAAACAGCAATTTTATAGTCACCACAGTGAATTGAAAGGTACAAAAAAAATACCTGTATTATATGAAAACAATAACAGATACGTGGGTTTTTGTGGCACTTTTTGAACCCAGTCCAGATTTGTTGATAGAGACACCTTCAGTTAAGATATGAATCCAGCAATTTTGTTTTGATTAGAGGGAATTTGAGAAAATCTGTGAATTTGCCGTCTTTTAATAAGGAGTACTTTCCCAAAACATTCCATACCCTTCTCTACATTTTTATATTTTCTGAACAAGGAGTGAAATGCAGGTGGGTAATCGAGCAAAGAGGGGGGTAGCACATGGAGGGTAAGAGGACTAGAGCAGGTGCTCCTTCCGTGCTGGTCGACAACACGCATGCCCGCGGAGACGTCAGTTTGTCAGTACCGTCAGGCTGTCATCGCTAGGTCAGGCTCTTTGTAATCTCAGTAACGAACAGGCGTCACCAATCTGTCCTTCCGTGGTAATGCAACCTGCATCAAGCAGTCTTAAACCTCCACGGGTCCTCCGCAGTCACAGCCTACAAATGTCGTCATCAGCATCATCAGCGATCTGTCCAACAGAAGCAGCCCAAATGTCAACTCGTTACCCTGCCACATGTGTATAAACCATATTCTGAATACCCTCTTTGAATGACAAAAAGGCGGTTGGGGCAGAACGCAGTGTTAAAAGATCACGAGGACATTAGCTGCTCTGACGCCTAGTTTACTGATGCCATCGAGGATGGAGAAGGTAGCCCGGGTCAATCGGCAAAAATCCGGCGGTCGAGCAACGCGCTTGCATTGCCCCACCTTTCTTTTAGCAGCGTTCTGGCAGAAAGTCGAGGACGACAAGTCACCTGTGTTGATGATGATGCATGATGTTGACGCCATTGCGATCCATCGTGGTCTTATTCCGCAGAATTTGCTGCGAGCGTGAGACTGGGCTTCCACCTGGGGGCAGGGAGGGGGGGGGGGGGGGGGGGCGGGGGGGGGGGGAACACACCCTCTAACACCTGCACGCGCTTCATCAGTGGACGCGAGGTAGAGACGATGGGGTAGTGTCAATACGGGTCTCGCCACAAAGGGCAGCAGGGCGGTCGAGAGGAATCCGCTGAAGGGTGATTCCACCAACCACGGTCGAGCGCAAACCCCCTCTCCTCGCTTTATCGCCGTCATAAGGTCCAGCGACCTCTCAAGCCTGGCGCCTTCTTTGAGCAATGCGCTCTGCTTCACCCAGTTATAGTCATATTCCGCCTTGCCGTAAACCCATAAGTAGAGGCAAGAACCATATGTGGATTACTCCACCAACAAACATGTCTTGTCACATGCAGCGAGACATGCATGATTTTAACAAAGGAGCACACACTTGGCCAACAAAGGCCAACCGACGCCATGGCCTCCCAACCGACTGTCACACAAATCAACACACCCTCTGTCTCCGCCTCCTCCTCCTCCGCCAACCTACCAAGCGTTCCTCCGATTTATTTGCCCATGTCTTCTCAGAGTCATGATCAGGGATCAGCCATCCGCTTCATGTCAGCCTGCCACCGTCGCCACAAGTACCGCACACACCACCAGAGACTCCATCCTACCCCTTCTCCTTCCGCAGTTGACGACCTGTAACGCATACAGCGGCTAGTCTAGAAGCCAGCCTTCCTGTCTTCCAGGTTTGGGAGCAGAAGAAACACTTTAACCCAAACCATCACACAAAGCCAAAAGCCTGAATGTCGGCATTGCCAGGCTTTTGGCCTTGGAAATGTTGCCTTTCCATCTGGTGGACACAGATGGTTTCCCGGTCCGTCCACATCAGTGCCCTTGCTGCCCCCAATACCAGATGCCCGAGCAGGCATTTCTTTCTTTGCCAAAAAAGCCGTCCCTGCCTCTGTGCTGGCCAGCCAGCGTGTCATTTTCCCTTAAAAAGGAAAAAAATTTTTTATTCAAGACGCATTGTCCTGCGTCTGACGCCGGAAAAGTGCAACTGACCCACCGATCACATAGACAAGTAAGGCACGGCGCAGGAGGCCGGCTATATCTCTGTGACAGCTCAATGGGTGAGCTGGGTGATGTCTCTCTGGGGGTGACGGTGGCTCTCAGGCTCGTGACATCTCTCTTCAAACCGCAGGTATGTGTGGAGGGCTCTTTCCCCCCAAGGTCTCTGTTTGACATCACTTGCCGCAGAGAAAACCAAGAGCCGTTGTTGAAATTAAATCTGTCTTATGGAGATCATCCCGCCACACAGTTCAGGATCTGTGGACGGCTTCTCCGCAACGAACCAGAGCGCATGGCTGGGTGACAAGAAACTTGTGCCAGGTCAAAGATTGTATGCGATATACGGGCGAAATCTGCTGGCCGCACTTAAGAATCTTTAGCTGGACCACATCCCCTTGCCTGGCACATGTCATGAACCTGGTCGCCAGAAATTTCTAAAGAGCTAAGACTACCCGTCTGGACGTCCTGCTGAAGACAGGCTTTCGACGTCCTGAGTTCGCGACTTCCGGCCGTTCCAGCTACCCTGCTTCGCCGCACCTGGCTGCGTTTGCAGCGTCAGCTCCGGCCTCGCCCGTCCCAACCGTCTCATTGTTGGACGTGGCAACAAGCTGAGATTCCGACCCTCCACATGCTCCAGCATTGTGTGCATCAGTGGCAATGCGCATTACGCAGTACAAGTGACACATGCCTGACAAGACAACGTGCGTACGTCTCGGGGTGTTGAGCCACCGAGAAGTGAGGCAGGTGTAAAGAGCTCTGGCACCATCCTTGCCATTTTGAAGACGCCACCAGAAAATTGTCAGTGCGGACAATGCCCTTGTCACATGAGCATTGTGTGATGCTTAGTTCTGGAACGATCGTATGGAACACTCTGAAACCAACATGTGCCACACCAGCGATGTGGGGGAGGAGGAGACAGTACACAGATGCGGACACGAGCCTTTCTCTCCGTCAAAATCCACAAGGCCCGACAGTTTTGCCAAAATTATCATCAGCTCTTCAATATGGCAGTGGTTCGGGTCCAGAGCTAGTGCAAAGGTGGCGCATCAGCTCTCAGGGGTGCATCATCTGATGTAAAAAAAAAAAAAGAAACCAGTAAGGCCTCATCACAGCCCCCCTCCCACGGTTTTGAATACTGTGGCGGTAGGCACGAGGAGGAGGAGGAGGACGTGGAGGGATTCCCTAGACACCGATGTTGACCAACGTCCCTACATTGGAACGAGGTTGGCCGATCGTTGAGGTCGAGGAGGAAGAGTTAGGAAGATCAGTCTGCTATTGCCCCTCGACCCAGAGGCTCTGGGAAATCAAGGCGCCATCTCTCGACATGAGTGCTTGGATCGCTCCCATTTCCTCCAACAATGACTCGCATAAGGCCAGCAAAATTGAACAACAGTTTACTGGTCTGGCCACCCACCTGGATCCCCGGTACAGAAGACAAAACTCAGCACTTAATTTCACCCACCCAAAAGAGAGTAAAATGCAGGAAATGGGAGACCTTGGCTGATTGATCAAGTGAGAACAATCTGTTTCCGTCAGCTTCACACCGTTCTTCGAAATGTCACTAGATGGAACAACGCCAGCGACATGACGCATAGAGTGCCAAGTAGCCGTAAGCGTCAGCAGCAGCAGCAGCAGTGCAATGTCGGCGAGAAGCCTAATGGGTGTCCTCATGCAATCTTAATTTACCACCCTCCATCACCAACGGCATGCAATGCAGGGCACACATACAACACCAGAGACCCCAGCTGTAGATCAGTTGTAGCACATGCCCGACTATCTGCGTCTCAGACACCGATGTTTTTTGTATGTTTTGCCGGACTCCAATATACTTCTGGGTATCCAAAATGGACAATGCCGCAGCTGGCTCGCCAACGACCATGAGAGGTGTTGTCCTGCCACAGGCCAGCGTCATATCTGAGGCTGACCTTCAGCACAGCCGTAGGAAGTCATTACAGACAAATGCAAATCCGGCCTTCCACAGTATAATGAGGGGATCGTGTGACTTTCATCAAGATGAATCAGGCATAGGATCTCTGATGATGTTGTGGCCCCAATTGCCGACATGGTCACGATTAGTTGCTGGTCAACTTCACATTCCTCTCCAAACAGAAATGGTCCTCCTTGAAAAACTTATTTAAAAATTGAAAATTTCTTACTGTGCACAATTTTGATTCTCATTCCCAACACGTTCATTTTGCTGGTTTGCTGTGAGGAGTACTGTAAAAGACACCAAGGTTCATGACAGACAACCATATTCCATTTACTCCACTTCATCTTTATAATTTTTCGTCCATTGTCAATGGTTTTGGGGTTCATGTTCCTGCAGAATTTTTACTAACAGTGGCTGAGAAGTCATATTTATAATTTTGTGGGGTCATGTGCTGTGAATATAACGCTATGAATTATGGTCCTTTTGGCAAACAGCAATCGTGGCTTATTAAGTGGCATTTCTCCCTACGAATTTTTTACAGTGGCCTGACGAAGTCATATTAATAATTTTTTGGTCGCAGGTTACTGGTGAGATAACGCTATAATCATGGGTCCTTGGTCGGAACAGAAATGTGGCTTCTACACGCTGGCATTTTCTCCGCACAATATTTAAACAGGAGTGCCTGAGAAGAATCATTTTTATAATTTTTTTGTCATATGCTGCTTCTGAAATGCAGCAATACTACAGGCTCCCCTATTATAATAAAATGTTTTCTAATAGACATTTTTACTCTCTTCACAATTGTCAAAAGTGGCTCATGGGTCATGTTTTGAATTTTTGGGGCATCTCTTGCTGTGTCATCAGCAATTAGAACCCCCTTTTTTAATCAGACACCTATATAATAAATGTGTTTCACTAAACAGACATTTTGTTCTTCACATTGTCCAAAGTGGCTCAAGGGTCATGCTTTGAATTTTTGAGCATTTTGCTGTGACATGCAGCAATACAACATCCTATTATAAAAAATGTTTTTCTAACAGGCGGAGAACATTTGTTCTTCACAATTGTCCAAAGTGCTCATGGGTCATTGATTTTGAATTTTTTTGGGGCAATTTTAGCTGTGACAGCAGCTATACTAGTACAGGTCCTATTATAAAAAATCTTTGTTTCTTCTAACAAGAAATTATTTTGTTCTTCACAATTCGTTCAAGAGTGGCTCAAGGTGATGGTCTGCTGATTAAACAACAGAATAGGTAGAACACTGTTCATGGACACATATTGAAAAATGACGTTGTTTTCTTGCAAGATCTTTAACATAGCTATCAATCCCTGTTATTGACACAACCCATTAATAGAACTAAAAAAAAACGAGAAACAAAGACATGTGGGATTCCATCCTATTTTAACAAATGACTGTTTCCTTAATTAACACTAATAAAAAAACTTGCATGTACAAACAGCAGTTAAAAATTTTTATTCTGAATTGTACAAGTGGAGGCTACAAGGAAAAACTTGACCAGATGTAGTTATTCAAGAGTCATGGAGTCACGGGATCATGGGACAAGAACATAGTACAGAGACCATTTCCTCCAGCACGTTGAGTAAAATGAGAAAAAGAATGCCAACACAAAAGGGCACTCTGGGTGTAACAGGAGCGGTTTAACGCACCAGTATTACTCCAAGTGAAGCTCATTGGGTCCGCACTCAGATAACGAAGAGGCAAACGCTACCAAGCCAGGTCTTGACTGTGTACTGAGGAATGGCTGGAGTTCTCACACGTTCCCCTTCCGCACTCTGCTCTCAGTCACGCATGTTGGTCCCGTTGCTGCGTCATCAGGCATTTATAGAACCTGCGTGTTAATATGATAAGGACGCCAGGCCTGGGCTCTCACACCGCACCCACTGTAACTCCGGCCCTGGGTCATGCTGTTGCACAGGGAGCAGGTATATTCAATGTCCAGTCTTCAACTAAAATGGTGGTTGAAAGACTCCTTTTTCCGGCACTTTTTAATCTGGGGGGTCCAGAGAGGTTTAATGGTCATACTGCGGTCCCAGGACGAGGTATAGTCAATGTCCAGTTCAACTAAAATGTGGTGGTTGAAAGACTCCTTTTTTCCTTTCCGGCACTTTTTAATCTGTGGGTCAACAGTTTTAAATGGTCATACTGTCGGTCTCAGGACAGGTATAGTCAATATGTCCAGTTACAACTAAGATGTGGTTGAAAGACTCCTTAACTGGTCTATCTTTTTAATCTGTTGGTCAGACATGTTTATAGGTCATTCCGCGTCCAGGCAACAGGGTTTGTCAATGTCCAGCTTCAACTAAAATGTGGTGTCAAAGAGCTACTTTCCTCCGGCACTTTTTAATCTGTGGGTCATGCAGGTTTTTAGGGGTCATGCTGCCGTTCCTTCCGGACAGGGGATCATTCAATTTCCAGTGCGGGGGGGGGGGGAAGTAAAATAATGTTCAAATCATACTGCCTTCTGCACTTTTTAATTTGTGGGTGATGCAGGTTAAGGGTCATGCTGTGGTACAAGACAGGATAGTGGAACGGTGTGTGAATTTTTTTTCTGTGGGCTTTTAGTACCAACTCTTGTGGCCTAAGAAATGTAGCCGAAAAAACTTAATCACGGTCCACATATTTTGATCAACAAGATTTTAAGCTGTCCACGACATTCAACTGATCTCAAATAGGGCAGTCCTATGCTATCTTTTTACCTCTCAATAGAGCCTCCAGGCCGCTCACATGGTCAACAGACCTCCTTTATCCAGAAACACAAAAAAATAAAAAAACAACCCTACCCTGCAGGCTGGCACTTCTTCACACCAGGCCTTTGAGAGAGTGGCGGGTTGCAGAAAGCCAAATGAGGCACCGCTTTTCTCCCCATATAGGATAAAATCAATATACACAATATAACGTATGGTTCTGCACAAAAAACATTTCTTCAGAAAAAACGTGTATGCAAACCTGGATGCCTAACAGGGTTTGTCAGCAGACATATATATATATCTACATGTACACGACACGCAGCACCACGACAGACGGCACAACTACTGGCAAAAAAACAGGAGCAATACATACGTGGAATCCCTAAAGAAGCATTTATGCTATCTATCATACATGAAAAAACTTTGAGATTCTCGGTTCACATATTTTGATCAAAAGATGTTTAAGCTGCCCACTACTTTAAACGTGAATCTCAAATAAGGCAGTCCTATGGCTATCCTTTAACCTCCAATAGAGCCTCCAGGCTCTCACATTTGTCAACAGACCTCCTTTAATCCAGAAAAGATAAAAAAAACTCAAAAAAACACCTACTCGCAGGCTGCCACATTCTTATGACAGACTGTGGTATGGACGGGCTGCAGAAAGACAAATGGCAGTGCACCCTTTCCTCCCCATATAGGCAAATCAATATCACACCTAAATATAACGATGTTCTGCAACAAAAACATTTCTGAAAAAACGTATAGCAAACCTGGGTGCACTGACAGGGTTCGGCACACTATATATAGCATTTACACTCGCACAACCACTGCCAGCGGCACACTACTGCAAAAAGGGGCAATAAACATTACGTGGAAATCCCTAAAGAACATTTATGCTATCTATCATTCATGAAAATACTTTACGAGATTCTCGTTCACATATTTTGATCCAAAGAATGCTTAAGCTCCCACAACTTTCAACGTGACATCTCAAATAGGGCAGTCCCTATGCTATCCTTTACCTCTCAATAAACCTCCCAGGCCTCTCAGTGTCACAGACCTCCTTCACTATCCAGAGATAAAACACACATAAAAAAACACCCTACCTGCCAGCTGCTACTTCTATGACTGCCTGTGAGAAGTGGGCTGGTGCAGAAAGCCAAAATGGAGGCCCTTTCCTCCCCACAATGATAAAATCAATATAGCACCAAATATAACACGTATGGTTCTGCAACAAAAAATATTCTGAAAAAACGTATGGCAAACTGGGTGCCACTGACAGGTGCGCGGCACACATATATATATATACATGACCACACGCACACCACTGGCCAGTGGCACAACTACTTGCAAAACAGGCGCAATACATTACGTGGAATTCCTAACACGAACGCATTTATGCACTACTATCATACATGAAAAAACTATTGAGATTCTCGCGTTCACATATTTTTGATCAAAAGATGTTTAAGCTGCCCCAACTTTCAACACGAGATCTCAAACAGGGCAGTCCTTATGCTATCCTTTACCTCTCAATTAGAGCCTCCAGGCCTCTCAAATGGGCAACAGACCTCTCCCTTTATCCTAGATAAAAAAATAAAAAAACACCCTACCCTGCAGGCTGCACTTCTTATGACAGCCTGTAGAGTGGGACGGGATGGCAGAAAGCCAAAATGGAGGCACCCTTTCCCCCATATAGGATAAAATCAATATACACCAATATAACGGTATGGAACTGCACAAAAAACATTTCTGAAGAAAAACGTATGCAAACCTGGTGCCACTGACAGGGTTGCGGCACACATACATGTATATATATGACAGTGTACACACGCACACCACTGCAGTCACACACTACTGCAAACAGGCAATACATTACATGAAATCCTACAAAGAAGAATTTATGCTATCTATCATACATGAAAAAACTTGACACTTCTCAGGTTTTCACACATATTTTGATCAAAAGGATGGTTAAAGCTGCCCACGACTTTCAACGTGATCTCAAATAGGGCAGTCCTATGCTATCCTTACCTCTCAATATTGCCTCCAGGCCTCTCACTGGGTCAACAGGACCCATTAAACCATGATAAAAACAATAAAAAAAAAACACCACAATCCTGCATGCTTGCACTTCTTATGACAAGCCTGTGAGAGTGGCGGTTCAGACAAAGCCAAAATGGAGGCACCCTTTTTCCTCCCCATATAGCAAAAATCAATATACACCAAATATAACCGTATGGTTTTCGTGCACAAAAAACTTTCCTGAAAAAAACACATGCAAACCTGGGGCGCACTGAGAGGAGTTTCGGCACACTATATATATACATGTACACACCACCCACTGGACACGTCACACTACTGCAAACAAGGGGCAATACATACGGGAAAACCCTAAAGAAAAAGTTATGCTATCACACCATACATGAAAAACAACTTTGAGAATCTCGGTTCACATATTTTGATCAAAAGATTTTTGAACTGCCACGACTTTCCAACGTGATCTCAAAATAGGGCAGTCCTATGCTATCCTTATCCTCTCAATAGAGCCTCCAGGCCTCTCAACTGGGTCCAACACAGACACTCCTTTATTCAGAGATAAAAAACAATATAAAAACAACCCACACCATGCAGCTGCACGATCATATTACACATCCTGTGAGAGTGGAGGCGGGTACGCAAGAAGCCAATGAGCACCCTTTCCTCCACATATAGGACACACACATCAATATAACAACCAAATAATAACGTATGGTTCTGCACAAAAAAACATTTCACTGAAAAACGTATGCAAAACCTGGGTGCCACTGACAGGGTTGCGGCACTCACACTATTATATATACATTACACACGCACACCGACCACTGCCAGCGCAACACTACTGCAAAAAGGCAATACATTTCGTACAGAAATCCCTAAAGACAGCATTTATGCTATCTATCACTAACATGAAAAAACCTTTGAGATTCTCTCGGTTCACAATATTTTGATCAAACAGATGTTTAAGCTGCCCACGACTTTCAAACGTGATCTCAAATAGGGCAGGCCGATGCTATCCTTTACCCTCTCAATAGAGCCATCCAGGCCATCTCACGGGTCAACAGACCTCCCTTATCCAGAGATAAAAAAATAAAAAACACCCTACCAATGCAGGCTGCACTTCTTATTACAGCCTGTGAGAGTGGTCGGGTGCAGAAAGCCACAATGAGGAGGCACCCTTTCCTCCCCATATAGGATAAAATCAATATACACCAAATTATAACGTATGGGTTCTACCACAAAAAACATTTCTGAGAACTATGCAAACCTGGGGTGGCGCCACTCAGACCAGGCATTGCGGCACACATCACATATATAACATGAACACACACAGACGCCGCCAGCGGCACACTACTGCAAAAAGGGCTATACATAAGATGTAGCACGTATCCATTTGACTGTTGTGGCTGTTAATTCCTTCTTCTCCAGCCCAGTTTGTGGTGTAAGAATGAAGTGTGTTGCTTTCCCCATAGCGACTTTTAATGGTCTTGGAGATGATCTGAGCTATCGAACTATCGAAAAAACATATCGAGTTGTGGCCGACTAGTCGACCTATCGCCCGACTGTCGATAGCCAACGTAATCGCACAACACTAGTTATCATAAAGCCCCAAGACAACACATATTTAGATTATAGCAGCCTAAGGCTACACAGCACTGGATTTTGGTTGGTTTCTAAGCAGATTCAGTATTTTGAATACGCTGAAAATACGACTGTAACCAGCTCTGTGTAGCCCTCAAAAGAAAATCTGTGTTGTATTTAGAGATGCGGGTCGAAATTTCTCAAAAAATTAGATTCGTGACTTTGTTGAATTTTCCACAAATTTGTTCAGTCCGAAATACTTGCGGGAAGAAATCGTGTTAAATAACAGCTATTTTCCAGGCTGAGCAGAGCCTGCATGGGTGCTGTAAAACGATGTGTCATGCTATAAATATCAGAGGGAACTTGTTTTGGTCTTCAACTCATGTTTAGTTTTACGTATGACAAATGCAGAAAGGACTGCCGCCGCCTTAGAATCGCTTCACTATTAAAATTCCCTGGGCACTTGGTAAAAGGTCAAAACTGACCAAATACAAAACTGACAGCGGGGAATGTAGCGCCTGATAATGTCATGGCAGGCCAGCTGGGAAAAAAACAAGCTCGAGGCTCAGTTGGCAACATCAGTGACAGAGTGTGTAGGTGACGGCGGCAGCCACAGCCACAATGAAGGTCAGAGAGTAGTGCACAATGACATTCTGGAAGTGGCAAAAACAGGAGTAGGCCACAGAGTGGCACAATGACACAGTGTGGAGGGCACAGCAGCAGCAGCAGCCGCAGCAGCATGAGGTTAGACAGTGCCACAATGACACAGTGTGGGGGTCACGGCAGCAGCCACAGCAGCAGCATGAGGTCAGGCAGGTCAGGCACAATGACATTCTGGAGGTGACAAAACAGTAGTAGGCCACAGAGTGGCACAATGACAGAGAGTGGAGGTCAGGAAAAGCGCTGAGGTCGACACAAGAATTCGGAGGTGGCAAAAAAAAGGAGTAGCCAAGAGGGGCACAATGACAGGGGAGTGGGGGTCAAGGAGCACCCACATCAGCAGAAAGGGGTCAGAGAGGCACAATTAATTCGGGAGGGGGGCAAAAACAGGTGTGGGGGCCACAGAGGGCCAATGACACAGTGGGGGGGAAAGGCAGCAGCAAACAGCAGCAGCTGAGGTCAAAAATGGCAAAATGACAGAGAGGGGAAAGCAAGGCCAGCCCCGCAGCAGCATTGAGGTACGACGGGGGAGTGGAACCAAAAAAATGAGTGGTGGAAAAAAGGGGGGGGTTTGAAATACCATCCGGGTTTAAGATGGTTGGTGGAGATGGAGAAACTGTCAGCAGATTGTGGCACTGGCGGGTGGGGGGCATCAATAGTGGTGAGGGGTAGTTTTGAACCCAGACTCATTTCTCAAAATTTTGGGGTGGGGCGTCATGGTTTGATGTTGTCTGACGCCTAAGCTTTGGGTTTGTGGAAATCCGGGCTGACCACGCCTGATTCATTTTGACAAGGTCAGCGTCCACATTTCCCGGGACAGCGGGTTTCCTTGGGGTAACGATCCCCCCGCCGCATGAAACCCGCTCTGATGCCACACTACTGGGGGGGAGGGACGTTCTCCACTGAAAAACCGGGCAAGTTGTGGCCACACATCCAGTTTGGGGTTCCCCAGAGCCCGGGGTCTTTAACGGGGGGGGCAGAGTTGTCCAAGTGACCCACCTGTTGGTTAGGGACTGCTCAGGCCCTGTTTTCTGCGGGCCCCTGCCCTCCTACAGGGGGTTAAGGAAGGCTCATCAGTGACTCCGACTTAGGTTGCTGCTGAGGAGTGAACGCTCTACCCCCCCACCCCCCCAGCAGCCCGCTTTTACGGAGTGCGAAAAAAAACCCCCCGGTCGACCGTAGAGGGGGGACGATCCCGCCATAGGCAGCTCGAACTGCAGGGAGGATTTCCCTATGTTTTTGAGTTTGCCCCTCCCTTCAGAGCTGGGAAAAAAGGGTCCCTTTTGGACCGGGAGCGAGGGGGCAATGGGTGGAGAGCAAAGTCACCCATGCGGATGGTACTATTCGGCTGTCCTAGCCGGCAAAACAGCATGCCGGGGAACTGCAGCATGGGGCTCCCTGCCTCCCCTCTACTTATACTGCCACGGGGGCTTGGGGTCATCTGCTCGTTTTTCCCTTCCGACCTCATCCCGCTGCTCCGCTCCTCCTCTCTTGTCACCTGGGTAGAAAATCCCCATTTCACCAGACAATGCTTTTTTTTCCAATGTCTCCCCCCTCCTCCTCAGTTCGTCCCCCAGGGCTCTGTGGCCGCGGATGTAGTCACCCCGTCTCCAGTCCCCCGCCAGACGAAAATTTTTAGCATTGTTCTAGGACATGAAGCAGTGGAATGACGTTTTCATCCCCTATCCTGGCGACTGACAAATAATGTCGTCTCCTCGAATGGCCTCAGCAAACGGCAGGTGTCACGCATGAGCTGCCACTGGCTGACATCACAGTTACACAGGGGAGTACTCCTCTCCGCCTGGATCATCAAAAAATCGTTAATGGCCTTTCTCTGTTCATACTGTCGGTCCACATGTGCAGGCTGGAATTCCAACGGGTGGAAACATCGCATATCAGAGTGTGTTGGGGGAGGCCGTTCTGCCGCTGCCACTCGAGGAGGGTGTTCCTGGCTTTGTAGGAATGGATGAAGTGCATGCACAGTTTCCTGGCTATTTTCAGAATCCTCTGAAGATCGATGGAAGGCTTCAGGAACCTTTTCACAACCAGATTGAACACGTGCACCATGCAGGGCGCATGGACCATCCCTCCTCGGTGCAGCGCGGACACCATGTTACTCCCATTGTCCGTCACCATGGTTCCGATTTGCAGTTGGCGCGGAGAAAGCCACACATCGATATCTTGTTGCATGACGCGGAGCAGTTTCTCCCCTGAGTGACTTCGTTCGCCGAGGCAAGCCAGGTGTAGAACTGCGTGACACCACTGTGCCCTACACATGTGGTATGATGGAGCAGTACTTGTGAAGGCTGAGATGGTTTTGGTGGTGGAGGAGGAGGAGGCGGACATTTGCGCAGGAGCCGCAGTTTGACAACATGGAGGAGAAAGTGGCGTCTCCTGTCCAAGTTGTTGGAGTGTCTGGACAGAAAGCACATTCACCCAGTGGGCCATAAAGGACATGTACTGGCCCTGACCATAGTTACAGCTCCAGACGTCCGCGCTGCCGTGCACCTTGGAACAAACCAATAAGATCAAGGACTGGCCCAGCTTCTGTTTTACATATTTATGAAGTGCTAGTACTGCCTTTTTGGAAAATAAATTACGGCTTGGAACTCTCCATCTCGGCTTGGCACAAGCCATTAGTTCTCTGAACGGTGCAGAGTCCACCATTTGGAAAGGGAGGGACTGCAGTACCAACAACTTGGACAGGAGCACGGTCAGCTTCTGCACCTTAGGATGGTTGGACGCATACTGTTGTCTCTTTGCAATCGCCTCGCTGAACGACTGCTGCCACCATGAGTAGTGAGGAGCAGGAGCATCTGGACCGGGAGATGATGCCAAAGAGAAACAGCTCCCTTCTGCAGAGGTGGTGGAGCCTTGACTGGCTGCAATGGCATGCGTGCCACTGGGTGCTGCTGCTGCTATTGCTGCAGCGGCAGGATGGACCACCACATCTGAGCCACATTTCTCCCAGGCCACCGGATGGTGACGCTGCATGTGTTGACGCAGGGCCGTGGTGCCAACGTTAGCTCCCTGGCCACGCTTCACTTTCTGCCCACAGATTCTACATATACCCATATTCGGCTCCTCCGGTGTCTTAGCAAAGAACTGCCACACCGCCGAGTATCTGATTTTACCACCAACGCTCTGCACTGAGTGACTACCATCACCGCTGCCTCGCTGAGCCCCTGTGCCGCTACTTTCTTGGACCTGCGAAGTGGGTTTTCTACCCCGTGGCCGCTTGGCTCCCGACCCCACACTGTTGCTACCCTGCTGACTCACGGCCACACAACCCACATGCTGGCTGCGCTGCTGTCTGACACCCTCTTCTCTTGATGATGATTAAGCCCTTGCTTCACCCGGCTCCCAAGTGCGGTCAGTTACATCATCATCTATTTGTGTTTCATCGTCACTGCTGTCCTCATCACCGGTCTTGGTATGCAGAGGCTGACCCCTCACAACATGACCTCCCATGCCACTCTCCACATCTATACTTTGCCGCCTACTGCAAGAAGCAGGGGATATTGGCCCCATTTCTTCGCTGCCAAGTAGCTGCTGACTGCCCTCCTCAAATTGTTCATCCTCGCTATATAGTGGCGCTGAGCCTAGACTACATAGTAGATCTCTGGCTGAGGGAACCAGATCGGACAGAGGCGGGTTGAGGACAGGTGAGGGCCGCTGACCCGCTCCCGGGCCATGCCAACTAAGGGTTGTGTCTGACGTTCCCACCGACTCTTGGCTGGGGTTGTCAAATGTCATCTGGGAGGAAGTGGATGACCTAGTCAACCAATCAAGAACCATTGGGTTGCTGAAAAACACACGGCCACTAGATGACAGCGGCAGTTGGGCCTCACCGAGTGACCCCTGCTGCGACGTCCCCTTGCTGTGCTGTGACCTGGGCCTGCTCCAGGAATATTTGTGCCACTGCCACTCGCAGGTGAAGAGCCTGCCACCTCTCTGTCTGACATACTGTTTGTTCTAAAATGTACAGACACTGTTTGATGAAGATATCTTTATATGATAAATACACACCCTGTATTTGACTCAAAATGAACCCACTAACAAGCTTGGGTAACCCTTGGATATAAATTGCGCTCCACAAATGGCCAGTTTACAATTTACTTGTATGTGCCGTTTAAAAACACTGTGTATTTTACTGAATATAACAGGCTTAATTAACCTTCGTTTATTAATTTTGCTGCTGCAAAATTTGCTTCTTTGGGGGTTAAAAAGAACATTTCTTTTAGTGACCACAACAGCAGAACAACGCTTAATTAACCCCTGAAGCTAAATTGCACAAAAGAAATGAGCAACCAAAAATTACCAGCTTTGTAGCGTGTTAAAATGGCGTGTATTGTACGGTACACAACAACAGAAAAACTTGTAATTAACCATCGGTTATGAATTATGCTACAGGCAAAATTTCTTCTTTGGCGGTGAAAAAGAACGTTTCTTTTACTGACCACAACAGCAGAACAACGCTTAATTAACCCCTAGATCTAAATTGCGCAAAAGAAATGAGCAACCAAAAATTAAGTGGTATTTGGATTGTAAAAAACGCTGTTTCTTTAAATGAATACAACAGGAACAGGCTTAGTAACCCTTGGATATTCAATGTGCTGGGGCAGTTTGCATTTTAAAAATTTTTTTGCAGCTGCTTGACGCACACTGGACATCTTTCCCAAAACCCCCCCAAAATCAGTTTTGAACAAAAAGAGAACAGTCTCTGAGACAAGCGGGGGGACACCCCCCAAAATAGCTGTAAAAAGGGGTTTTTTTTATTATGAGATATTTAAGCCCGCCGTTGGGGGAGCAAGGGTTTTCCCCACCCAGTCATGAGAACGGTTTTTGAGCTGCCCCGCGTCGCGCCCCTTATATAGTGCGTTGGGGCGCACAGAAAAAATCCCCGGGCTCTGATTGGCTTCATTTTCCCGCCATGTCATTTAAAGGTAAGCCTTTCTTCCCCCCCAGAGTTCTTTGCCCCCTTTTAAAAGCCTTGGGGGCTCGCACCATTTTATCAATTTAAAAAGACACTTCTTTCCCGGGGAAGCACCCCAAAATTCGCTTCGTTCGAAACGGGAAATTTTCCTTTAAATTTCCCCCCCAAAAAGAATTTCCCCTTCGTTTGAAAAGATTCCCCCCATCTCTTATTTGTAGTGTTTCCCCTGCATGGGGGTTTTTAATTTTAGGGTTTTTCCCAAAAACCCAAAAAAATGTGACGGGGGGAATAGAGAACTTTTGTATATTCCCCGGGGGTTTGCCGCGGATTCCCGTTCAGCCCCCGTGTGGGGGCCCCTGGGGGGGTTCCCAAAATTTTGCTGTGGGTTTTTTTTCGCAAAAAGCACCAAAAACCCATGGTTTTGGTTTCCCGTGATTTGAAAATAAACCAAACAGAATTTTTGGTTTTGGGATTTTTTGAAAAAAAAGAAAATTAAAGAAGAATTTTTCTCCCAAAAAGCAAAAATTTTTTTTTTGATTGGATTAAAAAAAGGAAAAAGTAAAGTAAAAATGGAATTTTCCTTCTTTCCCCTTTTCTTCTTTACACTTTCAAAAATAGATTGTTTTTTGTGGTTTTTACCCTTTTTTTTTTAAAATTTTTGACACTTTTTTGGGGGATTTTTAAAAATTTAAACCCTTTAAAAAAATTTAACTACAAGGCTTTCTAATAGCTGCCAAAAAAGTGGACCCGTGTTTTTTCGCCTCTAAGGGCATACCTGCATTAGTTCATATTTAAAAAGGCTTTTTTATTATTTTTTTGGAAACCCCTTTTTTCAATTTTTTTTTTTAACAAAAGGGGGTTTTACTTTTTAAATTTTGGTTTGAATTTAGAGTGGTTAATTTTAAATTTTATTTTAAAGTGAAACTCTTTAAAAAAGGATTTTGCTGTTTTCTTGCTTGTGAATTTGGTTTTCATATATTTGGGCAAGGTGATTTAATTTTTACCCCAAACATCGTTTAAATCCAAAAATTTTAATTTCCCCCCCTCCTTTTGGGCAGGGGGGTGCTTTTTTCTAGCCCAAAAGACAGATGACAAAACCCGGGTTCCCCCTAAAACCCCTGGGCCTTTAATTTTTATTTTCACACATTCCCTTCAGTCACGTGTTTTTTGACCCTTTTTTAATGTATTGCATTTGTTCTAAAAAATTTAAACCCGCAAAAAGATGACTCAAATTTTTTTTTTTTTTTGTTTAAAAGGGCGAAAAAAAGGGGTTGGAAAAAAAATGTTTTTTTAAACACCCAAATTTTTTGTGCTTAAAGGGCTCCCCAACAAACTGTCATTTTGTTTAAGTTTTTAATTAAAGTGGGGGACCGGCTTTTTTTGCCGGGGCCCTTTTTTCATTATTTTGCCCTTTTAAACGCGGGGTAAATGCACCCTGCAATTTCGGGGAATCCATTTGCTCTCATGGAGAACTATGGAATTTCGCCCTTTTCACCCTGCGTTTCAATTTTTATCACTTTTTTACCGCGGGGAGTTAAGTGGGCATGTCAATTTTAATTTTTGCATGTTTAATTTGGGGCCCCCTGGGCTGGGCCCCTCCCCCCCCGCCCTTTGGGGGTACGTGTAAACATCGAGCTCCCAAAAAAACATGGTTTTTAATTTGCCGCAATTTCCCCCGTGTGAACATAATTTAAAGGTTTTGGAAATTTTCCCTTTTTTTAAAGAGGGTTTTTTTAGGGACTTGAGTATTAATGGCCGATTCTCAGGGATTTACCACCAATTTAATTTAAAAATTTTTGGGGGTTCTGATTCCTGGCCAAGGTGATCAGCAGTTTGATGGGTGCTCATCTTCATTGTTTATCAGTCACAGCTCAGTCTATTCTGAAGCACCTGTGATATTGCAGCCCCTTTAAAATTTGTGATTGTGGGGGGCCCCCCAAGGGTTTTGCACAATCATCAAAATTTTTTTTCACCCTATTTACCCAAAAAATAGCAACTTTTTTTTGGGTTTTTTTTTTTTAATTTGGTTTTTTTTTTTTTATCCTTTTTTTAAAGTTTTCCCCCATTTAATTTCCTTCCCCGGTTTTAATTTACTTTAAGAATTCCCTTCTGATTGGGTGTGAAAAGCAAAAGAAGTGAAGAAGGGGTTGATAGTTTTTCTTCTTGGGCTGGGGAGGTGTAATTTTTATCAGCAGGACATGTAAGTGTGAAAAAAGTTTGGGGAAAAAACCCCCCAGTGCAAAAAAAGAATTTGCCCCCTAAACCTTTCTTTTATTGCCTTTTTCATTGCCCCCCACAGTCCAAATTTCCCTTTTCTAGGCCTTCCCCCCGAGAATTAAAATTTTGGGAAAATTTTTGTCCCGCCTACAAATTTTCAAAATGCAATAATTTGCAAAACAAATAAATTTAGGTTGGGGTTGGGCCCCCCATTCAGGAGTTTTTTCCTCTTTTCACAAACAAAAAAAAAACAAATTTTTTATATAATTTTTTCCCAAATTTCTTTGGGGCAAAAAATTTTTTTAAAAAAAAAAACTGCAATATTTTGGGAAAAAAAATTGTTTTCCCGGGGGAAAATTGGTTTTTAACCCCAAAAACGAACATGTGAGGGGGAAAAAAAAAAAGTGAAAAGTTTTTTTGGTCATTATCCCCTAAACACTGCGATTAAAGGAATCAAAAGAATCATATCTATTCCAAAATGGTACCAATAAAAAGTTTATTTCAGCCCGCCATTTTTTGCCCCCCAATCAGGGCCGTAGGGGGAAAAGGAAAAAAGTTATTGGCACAAAACCAATTTGGCCCCCCTGGTCGCAAATATTCAAAAATTTTTAAAAAAGTTTTTTGGTTTTTTTTTATGGTACTAAAAACATAATGAAAAAACCCCCGAATTTTGGTTTAAAAGCCGGGTTTTTTATCAGCCTGTAGGGAAAACAAAAAAACAAACAAATTTTAAAAAACCGACGAGTGAATACCGTAAAAAAACCCCCCCACGGCAAACAAGGGGCCAAAAGTAAATTTTTTTTTTTATTTTCCCCCCCAAATTTGAAATTTTAAAAAACCCCCAAAGGGCTATATGGATGGAAAATTAAAAGAAATGATGGCCCTTGGAAGGCGGGAAGGAAAAAATGAATTTAAACCCAAACCCAAAAAAAAAACCTTGGGCCTTTTAAATTTAAAAGAGTTTTAAATTTCGTAAAAAATTTACTAGTTTAAAGCAAAATCTTCAATTATAAACACAATGTTTTTTTACCCATTTAGAAAGATTTTGGTTTTACGCACCCCCTAAAGTAAAATTGAAATTGAAAGCCTTATTTAAAGGGAATTTTAAATTTGTAAGGGGGGTTTTATTTCGAAGAAAGGAAAAGAATTCAATAGAGGCCAATTTTTGTAAAAAAGTTTTATTACAAAAAAATGTCAAAAAATTTAAAAAAATTGATGGGGTTGATTAAATTTAATTTAAAAACTAAAGCAACTTAATGCTGAATGTAGAATACATCTTATGCTATTATTATAGCCTTTAAGGAATTTAGTTAGCTCTTTGTACCTTATATCAGAACAGCAATGGGCAAGTCTCAGAATTAATGTGTCCTATGTACTGTGCAGAGCGGGTATGGCAAAAAAACTTATTTATAATTATTTTTTCTTATTTCATGGAGAAATTATTTTTGCTTAAACATTTTAAAAATGTTATTAGCAGCAGTGTGCCTTCTTTGATAGTTTTTCATTTTCTTTGTGTGGGTTCAGTTTTACTACAAATATATGTGAGTTTAGCTTCATCTTGAACACACATGTAGCATTCTGAGAGCAGAATTTTCTTAAGTAGGGTCTTGAGGAACACAAATGTGAGAATATATGCATTAGCACAAAGAAGCTCTCATTATCCATTAATAGATCTAAGGGGTTGGATTACTTATAAGTGAAATAAGGACATAAGTCAGAAGGAAACTATCAGACATCTTCGTTTACAATAAGTTTATTAAAACCAAGTGTGCAATTAATTTCCCCCCAGACATATGGCATTCTATAAAAAGTGTATGTGAAACCAAATAAACATTAAACATAAACAAATGTTATTTGACAAAAATCACAATACATTGTGGATCCTTGGAAGAAATATGTAGATATAAAAAAATCTGTGTTTTGAAAATGCCTGTCAAAATGCTTACACTTGTCACAATGGTGTTTCATGAAAGTCTATTTTCACAGATTTTTGAAAAAAGTACCAGTTAGGGTTAAACGCAACAATGCAATTGCAACATTCAATGTGTTATGTGTTTCTTCATGTGTTTATACTGAAGGCTTCAGCAGGTATGTGTGTGTATAAAATTATATATATTATTAAAAATTTATATTATTTATTATAATATTTATAATTTAAAAATAAAAAAAGGGGGGGAAAAAAGTATTTAGTCACCACCAATTGTGCAAGTTTCCCACTTGAAAAGATGGAAGGCCCCGTAGTTTACATCAGACCTATAAATTCTTCTTTAAGGACTCCTCTGTCCTCCACTATTTCCTGTATAAAAGACACTTGTTTTAACTTGTTATCGATAAAAACACCCTTCCACAACCTCAAATGGCACACTCCAAACCCACAGGTGAAGACCAAAGAGCTTTAAGGACCCAGAAACAAAATTGTGCCCCCACCTGTTGGGGAAGCTGAATCTGCTTAAGAGCTTTGGGCGAAATAATCAACTGGGGGAGCAGTAATTAGAAAATGGAAGACATACAAGACCAATGATACACCCTCCATCTGGGGCTCCACGCAAGATCTCACTCTGTGGGGTCAAAATGATCACAAGAGTGGTGAGCAGAAATCCCAGAACCACATGGGGGGACCTAGTGAATGAACTGCAGAGTGCTGGGAGCAACATAACAAAGGCTCCTATCAGTAACACACTACGCCACCAGGGAATCAGATCCTGCAGTACCAGACATGTCCCCCTTTTTAAGCCAGTGCAAGTCCGGGCCCATCTGAAGTTTGCTAAACAGCATTTGGATGATCCAGAAAAGTATTGGAAGAATGTCATATGGTCAGATGAAACCAAAGTAGAACTGTTTGGTAGAAACACAACTCTTCGTGTTTGGAGAAGAGAGAATGCGGAGTTGCATCCAAAGAACACCACACCTACTTTGAAGCATGGGGGTGGCAACATCATGATTTGGTGCTGTTTCTCTGCAAAGGGGATGGGATGACTGATCCATGTACATGAAAGAATGAATGGGGCCATTTATCGTGAGATTTTGAGCGCAAACCTCCTTCCATCAGCAAAGGCATTGAAGATGAAACGTGCAGGAGCGTTACTAAGGTCCCAAACATCCGGGGCCCAGGTCCTCTGTGTTACATTTTGCTCAGAAGGGCAGGGTTCATATGCCATTTTTCAAGCAATATTGTGAACTGCGGCATGTATTTTTACAGAGAAAAAACTTCTGTTCCTGTCACTAATTTTCTGCATATTCCACATAGATCCATCCCCTCAGCAGTCACTGTACAGTGAAAATCAGCAATGACAAACATACATTTTCAAAACCGCTCACTTACATATGACAGTAACAGTTATCAAAAAATACACCTATATATGGAGCAAATACACCAGACGAATGCTACTAAAAAAAAACCTCCTACAAAACCAAGACCCAAAACTATTAATACTTAAGGATCAAATAATACTGCCAGTCCCTGACCGAACGCAACCCCCACATGTGACTATGACTTGTACACAGGCTCTGAAGATGTATATTACTGCCATACAGTGGCCATATAGTGGTAGATACTAGTTGTATGTAGACGCTCTGCAGAAATATAAGTGATTACACTCAAGTTACATTTAGTGACTTACAGGAGACGCTTCTGAAGAGTTGTTCTCTTTCTCTTCTTCTTCTCCATCTGTCCCACACCATCATGAAGTCTTCTCCTGGCCATAACTCTTCACTGTAGAATTTACAAAACAAACATGTCAGACTCTACACTTTATCAGCACTTATCTACCAATTCCGATCTCTATACAAACTCCCCATCTATAGCACCTCATATGGTAATAATTACCCCTTTGTGACCCAAAGGGCTATGGGGCTCCCATTTGTGCAGCTAGTTTTAGTCTTGTTTTGTAAACAATATAGGAAGTAGTGAAATTCCCTGAGACAGTATGTAGGTACGCCCCCAAACTAGGTAGGCAGTCCTCAGCTAGGTTAACATATAGGTCACCCAATAGGTAGGTATCTCTGTCCCCTATTATGTAGAAAGGTAGTTATATAGGCCTCAGAATAGAAATATAAGTAGAAATATAGATCCCTATTATGCAGTTATATAGGTTCCTGTAGGTAGCTATAGGCCCCCTGTAGGTAGATATTTGCCCTCTGTAGCCAGGTTATAACCCACTGTAGCTAGTCAGTTGCCCACTGTAGTCAAGTAGTTGCCCCCTCTAGCCAGGTTATTAGCCCCCTGTAGTCAGGTTATTAGCCCCTGTAGCCAGGTTATAAGCCCCTTTTAGCCAGGTTATTAGTCCCCTTTAGCCAATATGCCCCCTTTAGCCAGGTAATATGCCCCCTTTAGCCAGGTAATATGCCCCTTTAGCCAGGTAATATGCTCCCTTGGCCAGTAATATGCCCCTTTAGCCAGGTGATATGCCCCTTTAGCCAGCTGATATGCCCCCTTACCAGTAATATTTCCCTTAGCTAAGTGTTATGTCCCCTTAGCCAGTGATATGCCCCCATAGCCAGGTGAGAGGCCCCCATAGCCAGGTAAGATGCCCCTTTGCCAGGAAATATGCCCGCATAGCCAGGTAATATGCCCCCATAGCCAGGTAAATTGCCCCTTTGCCAGGTAATATGCAGCCATAGCCAGATGAGATGCCCCCCTTACCAAATAAAAATAAAATAATAAAGAAAAAAACTACTCACCTCAGCACGGTCCAGGCGTCCAGGTCCTGTGGCTTGAGAATGGTGTAAGCGGTGTGATGTCATCACACCGCTTACGCCGTCACATAGGGCCCGGGACCTCCTCGGCCAGCAGGGGCTGCCAGCTTAGGAGATCTCATCGTCGCAGGGGGCGTGAGGAAAGCAATACGTCACACCTATTGCGACATTGAGGTGTATGTACAGCACTTTCCAAGGGCTGTACATAAAGGGGAGAAAACAGGATGGCAACGAACCGTCCTGCCTCCAACCTGACTCTGTCTCCTCGGCCGTTGTAAAACGGATGTTCAGTCAGAAAGATCGGCGGGGGGTGCCCGCACAAAGGGGTGGCCCTGACTCTCCAAGCCCACGGCAGCGGCCTGGAGCTCACTGAGATTCGGGGCACAGGCAGATTTATTCGGGCCCCGAGTAATACTGCCTAGCGATGCCCCTGGAAATGTGGCTGGGTCTTTCAGCATGTTAATGATCCCAAGCACACCACCAGGGCAATTAAGGAGTGGCTTCTTAAGAAGCATTTCAAGGTCCTGGAGTGGACTAGCCAGTCTCTAGATCTCATCCCTATAGAAAACATAGAAAACCTTTGGAGGGAGTTCAAAGTCCGTGTTGCCCAGCGACAGCCCCAAAACATCACTGCTCTAGAGGATATTTGCATGTTGGAATGGGCCAGCATACCAGCGACAGTGTGTGCCAACCTTGTGAAGAATTACAGAAAACGTTTGACCTCTGTCATTGCCAACAAAGGATATATATAACAAAATATTGAGATGAACTTTTGTTATTTACCAAATTCTTATGTTCCACCCTAATTATCTAATTAATTATGTCAACTCACACAAAGTGATTTTCTGGATTTGTTTTCTCATTTTGTCTCTCATAGTTGAGGTCTACCTATGATGTCAATTACAGGCCTCTCTAATCTTTTTAAGTGGGATAACTTGTACAATTGGTGGATGACTAAATACTTTTTTCTCCACTGTGTATATATATACACTACCGTTCAAAAATTTGGGGTCATCCAGACAATTTTGTGTTTTCTCTGAAAACTCATACTTTTATTTATCAAATGAGTTGCAAAATGAATAGAAATATAGTCCAAATATTTACAAGGTTAGAAATAATAATTTTTATTTGAAATAATAATTTTCTACTTCAAACTTTGCTTTCGTCAAAGAATGCTCCCTTTGCAGCAATTCTAGCATTGCAGACCTTTAGCATTCTAGCTGTTAATTTGCTGAGGTAATCTGGAGAAATTTCACCCCATGCTTCCAGAAGCCCCTGCCACAAGTTGGATTGGCTTGATGGGCACTTTTTGCATACCATACGGTCAAGCTGCTCCCACAACAGCTCAATGGGGTTGAGATCTGCTGACTGTACTGGCCACTCCATTGCAGATAGAATACCAGCTGCCTGCTTCTCCCTAAATAGTTCTTGCATAATTTGGAGATGTGCTTTGGGTCATTGTCCTGTTGCAGGATGAAATTGGCTCCTATTAAGCGCTGTCCACAGGGTATGGCATGGCGGTGCAAAATGGAGTGATCACCTTCCTTATTCAAAATCCCTTTTACCTTGTACAAATGTCCCACTATACCAGCACCACAGCAACCCCAGTCCATCACATTACTTCCACCATGCTTGACAGATGGCGTCAGGCACTCTTCAGCATCTTTTCAGTTGTTCTGCGTCTCATCCATAACACTCTTTTCCAATCTTCCTCTGTCCAATGTCTGTGTTCTCTAGCCCATATTAATCTTTTCCTTTTATTATCCAGTCTCAGATATATATATATATATATAAATATATATACATATACATTATCATATGGAGTCGACACTTCACTGTAGACGTTGACACTGGCGTTTTGCACGTACTATTTAATGAAACTGCCAGTTGAGGACCAGTGAGGCGTCAATTTCTCAAACTAGAGACTCTAATGTACTTGTCTTGTTGCTCAGTTGTGCAGCGGGGCCTCCTACTTCTCTTTCTACTCTGGTTAGAGCCTGTTTGTGCTCTTCTCTGAAGGGAGTAGTACACGCCGTTGTAAGAAATCTTCAGTTTCTTGACAATTTCTCACATGGAATAGCCTTCATCTCTCTGCACAAGAATAGACTATTGAGTTCACATGAAAGTTCTCTTTTTCTGGCCATTTTGTGAGTTTAATCGAACCAACAAATGTAATGCTCCAGATTCTCAACTAGCTCAAAGGAAGGTCAGTTTTATAGCTTCTTTAATCAGCAAAACAGTTTTCAGCTGATCCTACCTCTAAAGGGTCTATGGCCGGAGACCCTCTGCAGATGCCCCACCGAGGAACTGGGCTCGGTGGGGAAAAGTCACTTATTTTGTGTGTTATATTACTGACACTTACGGTAGCGGCTAGAATAGCTGCAAGGCAGCTAGGTATGGGGTGGCTCTTCCGGGACAGCTATAGTGTCGGGTGGGTGGCTGTCCCCGCATTCCAGGTCCCTGGGTTCCAGCCCAGATATTGGACATCTCTGGAGGCCTATAAAAGCCTAGTACTCCAGGTGATCAGGGGGCGTGGTTGCTGCATGGCAGTGTGGAGCAGCAGAGCTGAGGAGAGAGCTCTGGCCCTCAGAGGCTGAAGGTAGCCAATACGGTACAGTAAGCAAACTGTTATGGTTGTGGTGCTGGACAATAGGGACAGACCACAGATAGAGAGGACCTCTATGTAAGTTAGTGGCTAGACGGCCGAGATGTTATGTTTATGGTTTGGTTTATATGAATGCTGTACCGGTACCCGCTGCTGGGTGAAATAAAGCTGGCTAAAGCCAGATGAAACAGAAGACGTGTCAGAGTGCCATTTATGAGTGTGCCAATACCGTTCTACCAAAGACGGCGGTCCAAACGGCAAGCGAGAATCCCCAGGACGGGCCAAGATGGCGTCCCAGAGCTGAGCGGCAGCTTACAATTGGTGGAGGTATGCGTTGGGCAAAGATTGGCACTAAGTGACTGTGTACAAAGTGGTGCAAGAAAAAAAGGTGGTTTACATAGGACTGCTGGATATTTGCACTGTGTGAGCAAACCACTCTCTGAAGAGAAACACACAATCGCAGCAGCATTTTGGTGTCTCAAGAGACTGTGTTGCGGGGAAGGGGAAAGGAATCTGCCTCAGTGGAGCAGGAGACTGTCTGTGGAGAGACAGGGGACGCACCCCAGTAAAGTGACTGTCTTGCTGCCTAAGTACTTCTTCTTGCCATGGGAGAACTTATAAAATATTTTGAGCGGGCAATTGCCCTGATGAAGGAGGATATTGCCAAGCTGCTCCCTAATTCTCAGCAGCATAGGGACTGTGCCGCGGCCATCCTTTCCCATACGGCGGCTATCCTAGAAAGGTAGACCCAACTGGCCCTTGGAGTGTCAGTGGAAAAGGCTGGTGCTAAAAAGCCAAGGCGGTCGTCCAAAAAGAAGTCAAAGCCAGCTGCTCCTGACCAGCATGGGTTAACACCAGACCAGGTGGAGCTGCTGAGGTGTATGGAAGCAGCCGTTACTGAGGGCAACCAGCCTACACAACAGAGGGCAGCTGCTGGGGTCCAGCGAAAGGAGACGCCAGTGAGGACCCTGGAGTTGCTGGTGGGTGGCATCCAGCTATTGGTTGATCTGGTCGCCAAAGGGTTTCCAGGGTGCACCCTGACATCATACCCTTTGTGAAGACCCGACCAGAACTGGATAAGGCAGTTGAACTTTTTTTTGACACTTGTTGCGGGACTGCCAACCATATTCTTGAGGTATGTGAGGACCTCAAAGTGGAATTTGTGCTGGGGAGTGACTTTCCCTATTTCTGGCAGCTGTGGGAGACGGCGAGCGGGCCAGGCACAGCAGGTGGTTGTTCCTGGGAAGCGCCCCCTATAAAAGGTTCTGTGCCACTGCTTAAAGAGCCAGAAATATCCCCCATGGAAGTCCCTGAGAAGATTCCTGCCTGACAGTTTGAATGAGGACTTGGGTGCAGTAAACATATGCCTAGAACTGTTACCTAAGGAGAAAAGTCCAAAGAGCAGAGAGACTGTGCTATCCGGACTTGGAAAGTCTGCTGGACTTGATGTATTGAATGATGACTCTGTTACCTTCTGCAGTATAACTAATATGCCTATTGCAAATGCTTCTAATGGGTTAAATATACCTGTAATCACTAGCCATGTCACAGCCTGAGCAGGGGGATGTTAGCTGTAGCACAAAGTTAGCTCCAGTTACTGCGGCCCTGTGTGAACAAGCAGCCAGAGGTGGTGCAGCTATCGCAGTAATGGAGAGCAGCACAGATCTGCCCCTAGAGGTTCATGGCAGTAAGAGCTATAGGTGAAATAAATGCAGTGTGTGCTGCTAAGGACACTTCAGCCAGTGCAGCAGAGGGGGTTAGCTCTAGTGTCCCCCTAGAGGTCATAGGGGAGGGCAGCCCCAGTAGCCCAGGTGATATGTGTCCTGTGGCGGATGACAATCTGGAGAACTGTGCAGGCTCAGATTTAGCCAATGTGGTTGCCCATAGCAACAAGGTTTCTTCTGCACCTCCTGTTGTAAAAACGTATGACTGTGCGTGCACTGAAGCTGTGTGTGAAATGTCTGGAGTCCAGCTGGTGAGTGTGTCTGCCAGTGACCCCAGCGCACTGTGTGTACCTGATGGTAGCTTGCAAGTCGCAGGTAATGCGTGCCCAGTGCTTGATAACCAACCGTTCTGTCCCAGTGTGAATGTGGCCAGTGTATCGCTGGAAAGAGAGAGCCCAAATCCTGGGAATGAGGGCTGTGCTGCAGAGGGTGAGGAGACTAGCTTAAAGAGGGTGTGTCCAGACCCTAGAGGTGTATATGCCTGTATGAATGTGGCCTCAGAGAAATAGGAAGATACGTTTGTAAAGATAACGTGTGCAGAGGCAGATTCTGTGTGCAGCCCTGAGCAGTGTATCTGTGATGGAGATCCAGATGGTGACACCATAGAGGGTGAAGAGAAGGGCCATGCTGTGACTTGTGTCCCCTGGTGTTCACATGTTCCAGTGTCTGCTATTTTTCCAGTAGCTTTCACTGCAGTGGTCACAAAGACAGCAGAGATGTAAAGAGTGAACTGCTAGACACCACTGAGGTGCCTATATGCTTAAACCCTAGTGACGGGGACGTGTTTAAATCCCCAGATGGTAAAGAGGAGCCGGGGTCTGAAGCAAATGATACATTTTTTCTGGAAGGTATGGAGGAAAATATGAAAGATGAGTTATGTCCGGTGGGGTGGGATGACTTATATGTGGGTGCCTTGTTCAGCCAGATGTCTGCTGCTCCTACTGGTCTTGAGAAGGTGACTGAGTTGCCTAGTGTGAACACAGCCAATTTGGTTTTTGAGTTGGAGAGTCATAAGGAGGTTAGCCAGGCTGCTAGTGACTCCAGTGCATGGTATGACTTTGATAGTGATCAAGATATAGGAGTGACCCAGATAGAAACTTAGAGATGGGTGTAGGGGATGTAAAGGAAACCTCCCCACACATTGCTGCCAAGGGTCTGCTGCTAAACGGAGCAGGTGAAAACGGTGCACAGGGGCATGTGTCCTCTGATATGGGTGAGGTCCTGACTGCAGAGCAGACATGCCTTGTGGTCTCTGTAGTACAATATAATCCTCCTCAAGTGGTCACCACAAGTCAAGTACCTGTGGCAGGCTGTGAAGCTCAGGAGAGTGCAAATGACCCCTGTAGTCAGGCAAGGATATTGCATTGAAAAACGGAAACAGGCCATGAAGATGGTCTTCCCACTGCTGTAAGTCAGGTTTATGGAGGGATGAGTCAGTCCTCAGATATTAGAAACTCCCCCGGTAAGGAGGCTGAGGTAATCTGCAGAGCTTCCCTTGATGTTGCGACTGTCTTCAATAATAATGTTATTATTGACCTACAGGTGAAGAGTGGCACAGAGGTACATTCTCTCACAGTCGTCATACTGCAGTGGAGGGTATCATCACTGAGGTGGTCAGTGAGGTAGACCATATTTCCTCTGATAGGAACCAAGTGACAGCAAGTAGCCCAAAGGCGGAGCTTCAGCGTTCAGCGTGCAGCGAGCCTGCCGACAAAGAGGTAGCAGGTTTTGGCTCAGGTGCAGCCCTAAGGGCCATGGTCAGGCTTGGACTGGGCCGCCGGGGGACCGCGGAATCCCCCGGTGGGCCCCGAGCCGCTGCGGGCCCCGGCGGCAGTGCCGTCGCGCCCCGGGGCCCGCCCGCGCATCCGGTCCCTGAACGCCCGGGCCCGGCGTCCCGAGCGCTCAGCGATCGGCCCGGGAGTTGGGGGACTAATGTCCCGGCCCCCGGGGCTGCGCGGTGTCAGGCGGAGCCGCACCACTAGCGCTGCGCTACGCTAATCTCCCTGGCAGGCTGAAGACGCTAGGCCTTCAGCCTGCCAGGCGCCGGCCCCTACTGCTGACGTAGGGGGCCGCGATGACGTCACTTCACCGCGCCGCCTATGCAGGGCGGAAGGAGCCGGCGGCAGCCCAGAGCGGCCGGGACCTGACGGCAGCGGGAGCCGGGAGTGGGAGCATGTAAAGTGAATTTGATTGTTTTTGTTTTTTTTAAACTACCTACAGGGGGGCTCCGGGTACTATGGGGGGGACACTGGCTAAGGGGGTCTGGCTACGATGGGGGGACACTGGCTAAGGGGGGGTTCCGGCTACTATGGGGGGGACACTGGCTAAGGGGGGGGGGCTTGGCAAACTATGGGGTGGACACTGGCTAAGGGGGGGGGGCTTTTGGTTTATATGGGGGGGACACTGGCTAAGGGGGGGCTCCGGCTAATATGGGGGGACACTGGCTAAGGGGGGGGGGGGGCTCTGGCTACTATGGGGTGGACATGGCTAAGGGGGGGGGGCTCTGGCTACTATGGGGTGGACACTGGCTACTATGGGGTGGACACTGGCTAAGGGGGGGCTCTGGCTACTATAGGGGGGGACACAGGCGAAGGGGGGCTCTGGTACTATGGGGGGGACACTGGCTAAGGGGGGGCCCTGGTTTACTATGGGGGGGACACGGGCCCAAGGGGGGGGCTTGGCTACTATGGGTGGACACTGGCTAAGGGGGGGGCTTTTGGCTACTATGGGGGGGACACTGGCTAAGGGGGGGGCTCTGGCTACTATGGGGGGGGACAAAGGGGGCCCTGGCTACTATGGGGGGGACACTGGCTAAGGGGGCCCTGGCTACTATGGGGGGGGGACACTGGCTAAGGGGGGCCCTGGCTACTATGGGGGGGACACTGGCTAAGGGGGGGGCTCTGGCTACTATGGGGGGGACACTGGCTGTGGGGGGCCCTGGCTACTATGGGGGGAACACTGGCTAAGGGGGGGGGCTCTGGCTACTATGGGGGGGACACTAGCTAAGGGGGGGGCCCTGGCTACTGTGGGGGGGGAGACTGGCTAAGGGGGGGCTCTGGCAAACTATGGGGGGGACACTGGCAGGGGGGGCTCTGGCTACTATGGGGGGGACACTGGCAAAGGGGGGGGGGGGCTCTGGCTACTATGGGGGGACACTGGCTTAGGGGGGGCCCTGGCTACTATGGGGGGGACACTGGCTAAGGGGGGCCCTGGCTACTATGGGGGGGGACACTGGCTAAGGGGGGGGCTCTGGCTACTATGGGGGGACATTGGCTAAGGGGGGGCTCTGGCTACTATGGGGGGGCTCTGGCTACTATGGGGGGGCCCTGGCTACTAGGGGGGGGACACTGGCTAAGGGGGGTCCTGGCTACTATGGGGGGGGACATTGGCAAAGGGGGACACTGGCTAAGGGGGGGGGTTCTGGCTACTAGGGGGGGGACACTGGCTAAGGGGGGGGCTCTGGCTACTATGGGGGGACACTGGCTAAGGGGGGCTCTGGCTACTATGGGGGGACACTGGCTAAGGGGGGCAAGGGCTACTATGGGGGGACACTGGCTAAGGGGGGGGGGCTCTGGCTACTATGGGGGGGACACGGGCAAAGGGGGGGCCCTGGCTACTATGGGGGGGACCTGGCTGACTACAAGGGGGCCCTGACTACCTACAAAGGGGGGCACGGGACTACCTACAAAGAGGGGCCCGGGGCTACCGACATGGAGGGCCCTGACTACCCCAGGTGACCGTGACTCCAAGGAGGGTTCTGGCTACCTACGGGGGCCCTGACTACCAGGGGTTCTGGCTACCTACAGGGGGCCCTGACTACAAGGGGGGCCCTGACTACCTACAGGGGCCCTGGCTCCTACAAAGTAGCTAAGGAGGCCCCTAACTCCCTGTATATACCTAAAGGAGGCCCCCTAAACTACCTTTTAGACTACCAAAAGGAGACCCTAACTGTTTTAGTACCTAAAGGGGGCCCCTAACTGCCTGTATACTACCTAAAGGGGGGTACCTAACTGCTTGCAGCCTATAAAAAAGGGGACCTAACTACCTCAGCTTACCTAACTGGGGGAAACCACCTCCCTTACAGTCTACCTACAATGGGGTCCACCAACCTCCCTGTTGCCTATCAGCTTGCATTAACTGGGGCCTGCTTATCTCCTGGGGGCTTTTAACTCCCCCACTGTGGCTAGGTACCACCCAGCTACCTGGGGCTGGCCTAGCAACTTATCCAGCGGTGGTCTAGCTACCTAAATAGGGCCTATCTAGTTACCTGGGTCCTCTCCCCACCCTCCAACCTTTAGGATACTAGGCTTGTACCTGCTCTCCACCTTGGGTAGTTTGTTTCAGAGGTGGGAATTTGAAAAGAGATGCTGGAAAATTGAGGATTCTAAGATATTTTGTGTAATTTCTGCAGGAATGGGGTGGTGGCCCGGGACAAGTCATCATGGGGTGTGGAAAAAGATGCAGGTGAAAAAAGGGGAAAAAGAATGACTCATGAGAGAAGAGAACGACTCGACGTCTCTGGTGAAATCCCTGACATCAAGGGTTTTTTTTATATTGTAATGTGATGGTGACCTGAGCTGGTGTCTACCTCTATGTGGTCTCCATATGGGTGGTGTTATATCGGCGTTAGTTTAGTGGCAGCGTACATGTGTCCCTGATTGTAACAGTGAGGGAACACCTGACCCTGTGATAGGAGTTACACTTACTTTCTTGCTGGTGTTTATTTTTAGAAGGTGGTGAGGTGCGTGACCAAGGGAAACGTGGAGGGGATATTGTTGTGGGTGGAGGGGGATATTGTATGTGGGTGGAGGGGGATATTGTATGTGGGTGGAGGAGATATTGTATGTGGGTGGAGGGGGGATATTTTATGTGGGTGGAGGGGATATTGTATGTGGGTGGAGGGGGATATTGTATGTGGGGGGAGGAGATTTTTGTATGTGGGTGGAGGGGGATTATTGTATGTGGGTGGAGTGGGTATTGTTTGTGGGGTGGTGGGGGTATTTGTATGTGGGTGGAGGGGGATATTGTATGTGGGTGGAGGGGGTATTGTAGTGGGTGGAGGGGGTATTGTATGTGGGTGGGGGGGATATTGTATGTGGGTGGAGGGGGGGATATTGTATGTGGGTGGAGGGGGTATATTGTATGTGGTGGAGGGGGATATTGTATGTGTGTGGAGGGGATATTGTATGTGGGGGTAGGGGGATATTGTATGTGGGTGGAGGGGGATATTGTATGTGGGTGGAGGGGGATATTGTATGTGGGTGGAGGGGGAAATGGATGGAGCTACTTAGCCCTGTGTCTATGATATGTTAGACTGACAAATGTGTGAATACATTGTAATACACAATACTGTTTGTTTTGCAACACTGTATTATGTGGTTAAAATGGGCGCGTTTATGTCCGAGGAGGCCGGTAATATTTTCATGTACAATGGGTGGGCCCCCGAGATCATTTCCCTGTGGGGCCCCAGGACCCTCAGTCGACACTGGCCATGGTGGATAGAGACCCTGAAAAGTGTGCTTGTTCTTACGCTTTGATTAACACTAGTTTAGTTACTGAGACAAATCAGGGGCCTCTTGTTATGTGAGACCCAAGATAGTGAAAACTCTGCCCAGGGGGCACAATGCCAAAGTAATTGGGTTTTGTGTAAGCAGCCTACAAGGTCTGGTAGCGCTTAGTAATGGGATTGTCATTAGTAAACCCCGTGAATGTCGGCATGCGGGCTGTGGGTGATGGCCCTTCTTGTAGTAGAGTGTGCATGGGTTTGTGACACCTATTTGTACGTGGCAGTAAACTGTCTGTTGCCCCAAAGTGTGTTGAGTGCATGCTATGAGCCCACAACTAAGTTGTATGTGGACCATGTAATCTCTGCCCCTGCAGATATAGGGAAGATATTGCCCCAAAGTAGGAGCTTTGACCCCGGAGGGAGCCTGGGAAATGTGAGAAAGCCCTACGGCCTTTATCAGAGGGGAGAGATATGTAGCAGAGCGACTGCTGGTAGTCGCATGATCCTGCCACTAGAGAGTCTACGGCCGGAGACCCTCTGCAGATGCCACTGAAGAACTGGACTCGGTGGGGAAAAGTCACCTATTTTGTGTAAGTGTTATATTACTGACACTTACGGTAGCGGCTAGAATAGCTGCAAGGCAGCTAGGTATGGGGTGGCTCTTCCGGGACAGCTATAGTGTCGGGTGGGTGGCTGTCCCCGCATTCCAGGTCCCTGGGTTCCAGCCCAGATATTGGACATCTCTGGAGGCCTATAAAAGCCTAGTACTCCAGGTGATCAGGGGGCGTGGTTGCTGCATGGCAGTGTGGAGCAGCAGAGCTGAGGAGAGAGCTCTGGCCCCCAGAGGCTGAAGGTAGCCAATACGGTACAGTAAGCAAACTGTTATGGTTGTGGTGCTGGACAATAGGGACAGACCACAGATAGAGAGGACCTCTATGTAAGTTAGTGGCTAGATGGCAGAGATGTTATGTTTATGGTTTGGTTTATATGAATGCTGTACCTGTACCCACCGCTGGGTGAAATAAAGCTGGCTAAAGCCAGATAAAACAGAAGATGTGTCAGAGTGCCATTTATGAGTGTGCCAATACCGTTCTACTAAGGACGGCAGTCCAAACGCCAACCGAGAATCCCCAGGACGGGCCAAGGTGGCGTCCCAGAGCTGAGTGGCAGCTTACAATATATATTTATATATATATACACACACACACACATATATATATATATATATATATATCCAAAAAAGGTCGCAGCACTCCATTATGGCAAAAAATTAAAAAACTTTATTCCAACATGCCCAGTGACGACGTTTCGGCTCCTAGAAGCCTTTCTCAAGTGTTACATAGGTGAAAGTGCAGAGTATATAAAGCAATGTGATCATAAATATTCATTAGTGCATATTTAAATATTCCATATAAACAATTTCATACAAATCAAATATTACAAAGTGATAAAACATTAAAAATGGTTGCCAGTGTAGAAAAACAGTGTTACAATCATAATAGATAAAGTCAAATTCATCAATTTTTGCCAGATCTACATATAAAATGTGCCATAAGTGTATTCATATTATGATGGGGGCGGCCCGAACTCCTCCTCCTATCTCTAAATTCAATGAAATATACATAAATCAAAAGAAAAAATCACTCACATGAGTAGCTGTATACCTCGGCGTCCTGCAATCCACAGTGCGCATGACCGGAAATTACCTTATGCATAGCACGGGATAATACGTGCCAACCACACAACACTTTGCCAACGATAGAGAGCTCGTGCATGCGCGCAAGATCAACACCGACGATCGCGGCCATATTACCTAAGGGCAACCTCCAACTATCAATATATTTATCTATATAGTGTTAATAAAGTGCCGTAAATTAAAAGTTACTGGGGTTAAGTTTGGATGAATACCACTCAGGACTTCCCATATATGATGAGCAGTGCCGAGGATATAATATAGCACTTATTCACGCACCATCCCTGAAACAGGCATGTAGCGCGAACAGCGCTAATATCACACAATTCCCCAAATTGGAAGACTCCTCATCCTTTATACATGTATTAAGGCGCTAACATTATAAGATATTCTTACAGATCTAAGCTCAAGTAAGGCAAATGTATCATATAGGACATGCAAGAATCCCAATGCAGCACACTGGAAAAACATGGAAAAGCCACTTTGTGGGAAAGTTGCCCAAAAAAATTTTATTCAAAAAAAAAATCAAGAAAATTAAAAAAATAAAAACAGATATGTGGAAAAGAAGTAGTTCTTTCTATCCCCATCCAGGTATCTGAAAAAAATAATATTAAAATTATTAATAATGTCTCAAAAGAAATTTTTCAAAAATAATATTCAAAAAACATCAAAAAAAATATATTACACTATCACCTGAATCCAAAATCAAAAGTACTATGTATCCCAAAAAGAACAGAAGGCAAACTACTTATACATTTTCTGGGTGATTTTAAAATCAACGTTTAAGCCATTAGGTTTAAGTGCATTTAACCTATATATCCATTGAAGTTCTTTTTTCTTTAATATTGTAAGGCGATCACCTCCTCTCCTTAATGGGGCTACACCATCGATAATCATGCACTTAAAATCCCATTCCGTATGATTCTTTTCCGCAAAGTGTTTAGAGACCAGTAGGTCCAAGCGTCTTTTACGTATAGTATGCCTATGGTTGTTGAACCTAGTTTTTAGGTCACAAGTTGTTTCACCAACGTAAATTAAATTGCATGGGCACCATAAAATATAGATAACCCATGAAGAATTACACGTATAAAAGGAGTTAATATTAAAACTTTCTTTAGAGATGGGATGTATAAATGAACCCCCTTTATTTATAACTCGACAATTAATGCAATTTAAGCATGGGTAAGTTCCTCGATTTTGTTTGCCCAAAAAGGTTTGTTTTCCCTTTAATTTAATTATATCATTTTTCACCAATCTGTCCCCTAGGTTAGTTGGTCTTCTATAGGACATTATTGGGGGCAATTGAAGTTCTGCTATATTTTTAAAGCTATTGCTCAAAACATGCCAATGTTTTCTCAGAATTGAAGAGATTGGTCCACTCAAATCACTATAGGTGGAAATAAACGGAATTCTTTTAGGTTTAACTAGTTTAGTATTATATTTATCTAATAAGGATTGTCTATCCAACTGTGCAACCTTCGTCCTTTGTCTAGTTATCAATTTTTTTGGATAACCCCTCTTCTGGAACTTATCTGACATAATGTCCAAAAATTCATCACATTTTTCTGGAATATCTACTATTCTTTTTACCCTAAGCATTTGGCTATAGGGCAAAGATTGAATCATTTTTATTGGATGGCAGCTGTTATATTTCAACATTGTATTCTTGTCAGTAGCTTTAATAAACAATTCTGTATGTAACTTAGAATCTTTAAAAATCACCATTGTATCCAGAAATGAAATTTTTTCAGAAGAGTAGGTCATAGTAAATTTAAGAGTAGAATGTATATTATTCAAAAATTCATGAAAATCGAACAATTCTATTTCCGCACCAGTCCAGATTAGAAAGACATCGTCTATGTATCTCCACCATCTTAGCACCTTATCAAAATGGTGGGACACATAGATAAATTCCTCTTCCAAATCAGAGACAAAAATACCCGTATACGTGGGCGCCACGTTGGTGCCCATGGCAGTCCCACGCATTTGCAAGTAAATTTTGTCTCCAAATGCAAAATAATTGCAAGTAAGAACAAGATTTAACAAAGTCCTGACAAATTCCTTACTTTCATCTGTAAGATCTGTCTTTTCCAGGACTCTAAATACTGCCCTCAATCCATGTTCATGCTCTATCGAAGTATATAAACTAGTTATATCAAAAGAGACCAAAAAGATCTTTGTATCTATGTCAATAGAGATGTTATCTAGCTTTTTCAAAAAGTCTGTGGTATCTTTAATGTAAGATCTAGATGTCTGTACATACTGGGATAAAATTCTATCAAGAAATATAGAGACATGACTAAATAATGAGTTTCTCCCGGACACGATCGGTCTGCCCGGTGGATTATCTAGTGATTTATGTATTTTTGGCAGGAGATATAAAATTGGAGTGATTGGAAATTTTACTATCAAAAAGGTTTTAAGCCCCTGGTCAATAACATTATCTTGAAATGCTCTTTCTATTGTATCAATCAATTTGGATTCAAAAATTATTTTTGGATCATTCTGAAGTACTCGATATACTTCAGAATCAGATAGTTGTCTCAAGGCTTCCGCTATGTACATTTCAGTATCCATAATCACTATAGCCCCGCCTTTATCAGCCGGTTTTATGGTAACTTCAGAGTTATCTGATAATTCCTTAATAGCTTTAATCTCTATAGAAGTCAAATTTGGATGTCTTAAAGGTTTATCCATATTATCGATTTTTAATTGGTTTAAATCTTGTCTTACTAAACTACTGTACGTTTCTATCTGATGTATTACATTAGTAGGAACAAAATCACTTGGTACAGTTAAATTACACTTTTTTATAGAAAAGGCTGGACGAGCCTCCGGCTGATCCACCATTTCAGATCTATTTTCCACTGTATTAAAATGCACACATGATCTTAACCTTCTAATGAATTGAGAAATATCCATTTCCAAATCAAACCAGTCAGTCCTTGTACCAGGGCAGAATGACAAGCCCTTAGACAACAATTTCAATTGTGCCTCAGTCAATGAAATAGAGGAAATATTTACCACTGTTGTTGTGTCTGAACCATCTTGCCTCCCTTCTTCCGAGTCGGATTGATTTTCGGTGATTTGGTCCTTATATTGCGCAGACGTCTTTGTTTTTATTTGATGGGTTTTATGTCGCTTGCGTCCTCTTCTAGTTGGTCGCTTTCTTTTTGGGAAACGTCGATTTGTCCCTAAAAAATAAACAGGTGAATCATACAGTCTACCATCTTTAGCTGCAGTGGTTCTCCTAGATTTTCTGGCCACTGTAGGTTTAGAACCATTATCATTTTTCCATGAAAAAACATATCCATTTTCGTAATCTTTTAAATCTCTTTGCCATTTCTGACGTTTTATCTCTTCTATATCTGCTTCAAACTTACTCAAAAATTCTTGTTGTCTAGATACAAAAATTGAATAATCCCCATCCGGTAAACTTCCCTTCAGTGTATTATCCACATCTTTAAATTTCTGAGAAATAGCTTTTAAGTTCTTTATGTAAAAATTCTAAATTTAGCAAAATAACCTCAAATGCATATTTATTAGAGATTGATTCAAACCATGTACAGAAGTCCATATCCTGCGAAAAAAGATTTGGTCTAAAGAAAGAAAAACCCTTTGTTCAAATATACCGTTTGGTTAGAAGTTTCCAAAGTGTTTTCATAGGTGAAAGAGCAGAGATATAAACAATGTGATCATAATATTCATGAGTGCATATTTAAATATTCCATATAAACAATTTCATACAAATCAAATGTTACAAAGTTTTTTTCATTTTTTGCCATAATGGAGTGCTGCGACCTTCTTTGGATATTTCTGGGACTGGAGACTTCGGTCATTTAATCGCTGGCACCCAATTTCATATTCATATTTTTCCAAAAGGAATTTTGCTTATAGAGTGCTGCCTTGCTGCTTATTATTGTGTATTCAGAGTCTACAGGCGTGCACCTGCTTTCTATTGGTCATTATGGACACTTTTCAAGCTAATACTGAGATGTATTCCAATGCCTTTTCCTTTTCCGAATCAGAAGTTAATGGGATCCTCAATCCGATCGAAGGAGATGCTACTGTTCTGGAGCAACCGTCGGCCATGGAGTTACAACGTAACTATGAAAATTTTTCTAAAACACGTGTTACTTTGGAATTACATCTTATCACATTGAAGGAATATTTTAAGCACAATAGAATCCCAAGAGGTATGCGTTCTCAATTGAGACCAAATCTATTTTCGCAGGATATGGACTTCCGTACACGGTTTGAATCTATCTCTAATAAATATGCATTTGAGGTTATTTTGCTAAATTTAGAATTTTTACATAAAGAACTTAATGCTATTTTTCAGAAATTGAAAGATGTGGATAATGCACTGAAGGGAAGTTTACTGGATGGGGATTATTCAATTTTTGTATCTAGACAACAAGAATTTTTGAGTAAGTTTAAAGCAGATATAGAAACGTCGGAAATGGCAAAGAGATTTAAAAGATTACGAAAATGGATATGTTTATTTCATGGAAAAATGATAATGGTTCTAAACCTACAGTGGCCAGAAAATCTAGGAGAACCACTGCAGCTAAAGATGGTAGACTGTATGATTCCCCTGTTTATTTTTTAGGGACAAATCGACGTTCCAGAACAGAAAGCGACCAACTAGAAGAGGAGGCAAGCGACATAACCGATCAAATAAAAACAAGACGTCTGCGCAATATAAGGACACAATCACCGAAAATCAATCCGACTCGGAAGAAGGGAGGCAAGATGGTTCAGACACAACAACAATGGTAAATATTTCCTCTATTTCATTGACTGAGGCACAATTGAAATTGTTGTTTAAGGGCTTGTCATTCTGCCCTGGTACAAGGACTGACTGGTTTGATTGGAAATGGATATTTCTCAATTCATTAGAAGGTTAAGATTATTGTGCATTTTTACATTGGAAATAGATCTGGGAAAAGGTGGATCAGCGGGGGCTCGTCCAGCCCTTTTTTTTTAAAAAAGTGTAATTTAACTTACCAAGTAATTTTGTTTCCTACTAATGTAATAAGTGTTGAGCGATTATTATCGACAAAGTTGAAATTGGCACAGTTTTTATGTTGTCATTTTGGCGGCCAGCAAATCAGCTTACAGAATAGAGCAGGGTGAGATGTGTGTGCGACGTCATAACTGGGATGTGTATGTTTGCGATTGGCTGGAAAAAAACACATGACCTCGTTTACATAGAAAAAGCCCTTCCTGTTCTGATCAGTGTCTCTCAGCGTCTCATAGCAGGAGGACGTGCGCTCTGCTGTGTCCAAACAGCTCAGCGAAATTATTCCCATTTCTTCACAGAGAAAGCTCTACTGTTAGCTGTGTCCTTACAAAATTTTTTAGATCAGAGATTGGAAGATTTTATGTAGTTAGGTAGAGAATTTTAAAGGAGCATCTACCGCTGTAAAGTCACGGAGGGAAGCGGGGATGGGGGGGTGCCCCCCGGGGCGAACACAGACAAGCTCTATAAAGAAAAACTGGATAAAGTTCACCAAGACTTAGTGTAGACATTGCACTGCAATAGCTTTATTATTAACAGTTTCTATTGAAATATTTCCTGGATATTGGGCAGCCTGAACTTATATTAGGATACAATCTTTTTTTAGTAACTGCAGGTCTCATTGTTAGGTGCAAAACTCCACTTTTATTATCAGTATACATTTCAGATAGCTGTTCTTTTTCAATTTTTTCCCATTCCAGCTTTTTTGATATAAGCCACCTTGCAGTTAAATTAGATACCACAATTTTGTAGTCAGCACAGGTTGATAGGTGCCAAAAATACCTTTTATTATCCGAATACATTACAGATACGTGTTTTTCACTTTGGCGCACTACAGCTTTGTTTATTGAGGCACCTTGATTAAATGGAATACAGCAATTTTGTAGTCACACATGAATTTAAAGGTGCCAAAAAACCCTTTTATTACCCCAAATACTTTACAAAGTTTTTTTGTACTTTTGCGCCTACGCTTTTTTCATTGAGGCACCTTTACTTAAATGTGAATACAGCAATTTTGTAGTCACCACAGGTAAAATTATGGTCCCAAAAAATACCTTTTATTACCGAAAACATTACAGATCTGTTTTTTCATTTTTGCGCACAAAAAGCTTTTTTTCATTGGGCCCCTTGCACTTAATGTAATACAGCAATTTTGTAGTCACCACAGGTAATTGAAAGGTGCCAAAATACCTTTTTTTATCTAAACTTTACAGAACGTGTTTTTTGCATTTTGCCCATCCAGTTTGTTGATAGAGCCATTTGCAGTTAAATTTGAATCCAGCAATTGTGTACTTACCACAGGTGAATTGATAGGTCCCAAAAAAAATACCTTTTTTTATCCGAATACATTACAGATAAGTGTTTTTTCACTTTGGGGCGCACTACGCTTTGTTCATTGAGGCCCCTTTGCACTTAATAAAATACAGAATTTTGATCACCACAGGTAAATTAAAAGGGGCCCAAAAAAATACCTTTGTTATCCGAATACATTACGTCGTGTTTTTTGCACTTTTGCCCAGTCCAGATTTTTGATAGACCCACCTTGCATTTAAATTTTTGAACCCACCTTTTGTGTAGTTACCACGGGGAAATTTCATGGTGCCAAAAATCCTTTTTTATCCGAATACTTTACAGATACTGTTTTTTTCACTTTGACGCAGGCCACTTTGTTGATAGATCATTTTGAATTTTAAATTTGATACAGCAATTTTGTAGTGACCACGGTATTTAAAAGGCCAAAACACTTTTTTTCCCGAATACTTTCAATACGTTTTTTTTTCATTTTGGGGCGAGGCCAGCTTTGTTGATAGACTATTTTGCATTAAATTTGAAACAGCAATTTTTAGTCACCACGGGTGAATTAAAAGGTCCCAAAAAAATACCTTTAATACCCGTATACATTTCAGACAGGTTTTTTTTTTCATTTTTGGTATCAAAGGGGGGGTAGACAGGGAGGTAGAGGTACGAAGAAGGTGCTCCTTCCAGTCTGGCGACAACACCATGCCAGCGGACTCAGTTGCAGGACCGCGGCCCCCTTCATCGCGGGGTAGGGCCCTGTAAATTCAGTAAGAACAGGGTCCCCAATCCCCCTTCAGTGGTTAAGCAACCTGAAAACCACAGTCTTACCCCTCGTCCCCCCCCATCACGGCCACAAATTCGTCATCCATCACCAGCTCCGCCAACATAAAGCAGGGCCAAATGTCAACTCGTGTCCCCACCACGGGGATAATCCATTTCTGAAGACCTCTTTGATGAAAAATGGGGTTTGGGTCAAAAGGCAGTTAAAAGATCAAGAGGGCCAAAAAGGATTTTTTTCTTGCTCTGACGCCCCCGTTACTGATGCCCTCAAGGAGGAGAAGGAAGCCGGTCAATCGGGAAAACCCGGCGGCGGCAACGCCTTGCAGTCCCTCTTGCTTGTATCCCAGCTCCGGTGCAGAAAAGTCAGGACGACGAAGTCACCCCGTGTTATGATATGACATATTGCGGATCCAACGTGGGCTTTTCAGCGAATTTTTTCTTGCGGCGCTTCCACTGGAGAGGGGAAACGATGGGGAGTGTCATACGGGTTCCCCCCAAAAAGGGAAAGGGCGGTCGCATAAATCCGCTGATACGATTCCCGGGCCCGCCACGTCAGCGCAAACCCCGCTCCCCTTATCGCCGTCAAAAAGGTCCGGACCTTCAAGCCTGGGCCTTTTTGGCAAGCCTTGATTAACCCAAACTGTCTATGCCGCCTTTTGCCCCTAACGATAAGTAAAGGGAAGAACCTTAGGTGGTTAACCCCCACCAACTGTCTACACATGCCGCGAATGTTTGGTTGAAATGGAGGCAACACGTGGCCCAAAAAGGCCCGACCCCGCCGGGCTTCCAACCACTGTCCCCACCCCTTTTTTTTCCGCCTCCTCCGCCACCACCAAGGTTCCCCAGTGCCCCGTCTCCAATCATATCAGGGGTCAGCCTCCGCTTCAGCCCCCACCTCGCCCCAGTACCACCACCCACCATGACCCTCCTACCCATTCTCCTTCCGCCATTTGACGACCGCACGCCGTACAGCGGCCAGTCTACAGCCACCTTCTGTCTTCCATTTGGGGGCAGAAGAAACACTTTAACCCAACCTCACAAAGCCAAAAGCCCGAATTTCGGGGATTTCCAAAGGTTTTGGCCCTTTGGGAAATGTTGCCTTTCCGCTGGGGGACAAAGATGGGTTCCGCCACGTCATGGCCCTTGCCCGCCCCCAATACCAGATGCCGAGCAGGCATTTTTTTTTGCCCCAAAAGCCTTTCCCCCCCACC